>JACEFZ010002240.1:0-18015 GCA_014155875.1 Cepaea nemoralis
CTGATTGTTGTTTCTTGGCAAGATTATGCTCAGTAGTTTGCCATTGCTTTCTGAGCGGCCGAGCTCACATACCCCGTAAGTTACCGACGCGATTCGAACCACTGCTGATTCTCACCGTCGTCACGTTACTTACGAGAGTATACGAGATTACGGAGAAAAGTCGCTAACCTCTAGGCCAGGAGGCCCGCATCCTTGTCTTACTCCTTGCTTTATCTGTAAGCAATGGCAAACTACTGAGCGTAATCTTGCCTAGTACATCAACAGCAGCTGAAAGATGCTGGTGTTGACTGCAGCGTCCTGTAACGGATATGCAACATTAAAAAAATAAACAAAAAAAACTGCCATTAAAATTTTTCATTTTAATTGCTGCTACTTGTTTCCAGTAACTATTCTTTGTTACGGGTATTTTGAGATCTTTCCCCTTCAATGTTGATATCATGCAACATTTATATCATTTCTTCGTGTTTTACTTATCAAATGCCTTATTATAATCTATAAAGCACAATATGCGTCTTTCTGTGTCTATACCGATGTCTTTGTCACTTTCTAGTTATACTATTATCATGCTTTCTCAACGTTTTCCATATCCGAAGCCCGTGTCTTCTTTTTTTTTTAATTTTTTTTTTCACTATTTGGTTCATCATTGGCACCTCGCCGTTTTGACAGACGATAGTTTGTAAGGGATGGAGTTATTGCCTCTCCATAGCACAAAGCCTGGGCTAAAATATACGAGATCGTGTGTTGCCCATGCAGCATGATCCCTCTCTCGGCCTGCCTAGTTCACTCCAGAGGAAAGGCAACACCTCTACAACTGGAACAAGACAAGCTGCAGAAGCTGCCGGATCAGCAAAGCAATGTTCTAATCGTTCGCCTGTCAGAGCTTCGATCCTAGACCAGCCGCCAACCAAGGCTTAGGGCCTGGTCTGCCCTGCCATGACACTTTGTCTGTAGGTTGCATTTCCTCGCACCAGGGTAAGGCTTGTACCCTGCCAATTGCGCTCTTCCACCCGAAGCCGTTGGCACAATGTGGGGTGTCGGATTTGGTAAGCGCCGCCCAACGTTCGGCGCTAACAGAAAGCAGGTAGTACCGTCTACTGTTATACGGTAGCTCAGTCATATACTGACTAAGGACCTGACACAACGTCTTTGTTTAACTATTTGGTTCACTGGTATTTCTTTAGGTCTATATTCATAAATTCAACATTGGCGTGTCAAACTATGTCTGTCCTTCTGTTCTCAGCAGACAACAGTTAATGAATGTTTGTAGTTTATTGTGCCGTCTCCCTGGCCTAGGTGTTAAGGACGTTGTTCGTTATCCCGTATACTCTCGTACGAAACACAGCTGCGCGAGCCTCGGCAGCGGATCGCCTCGCATTGGTTACTTACGGGGGTATGTGAACCGGTCGTTCAGAAAGCAATAGCAAGCTACTGAACGTTAAAAAAACTGCCAAGACATCAACAGCAGCTGAAAAAATGCTTGTGTTGACTGCAATGTCCTGTAAAGGATATGCGGGGGAGGAGGGGAGGAGTTTATTTGTAATAGTTTTAGCTGTTATCGATGCCTCTGATCCAAAAGAGTAGTATGATTTAGAGACAGAGTTAAATATTCTAAGTCTAGTGCTAAGTTAACCACAAGTCATATATAACGAAACTTTCCATACTCTAACTGGCAAAACTTCAAACGAACCACTAAGCCTTCTAATCATCCCGTCTTTAACATTAATACTATTCATAACAAAGCTATAATTGCTTGAATGTTTAATTAGCGTGACATGTGCGATCTTTATTTCCTGAACTCTTGGTTGAAAATACAGAATCACTTTGATGTTTCTAAATGGAGTTACTGGTCACCACGTTGTGTACCATTGTGCCAGATTGTCGATATCAATTCTTCTTGGCCGTGTGCTTTTAGTCACGCCATGCTCATAAATCTGGCATTGTGTCTCCGGCCATTCTCGCGTCTTAATATTTTCTCAATCAAGGAAGTTGGGCGACAGTCGTCGTGTCTGAACGCTCCATTAGAAGTCTCAAAATATAGTTCCTAAAATGTGGGAATGAAAATTGTAATGCTTCTATGAGAAGTGTATTGAGGGAGCAGACAACATCAGGGGTACACAGAAAAGGAAGGTGATTGCTGAACGAGGGATAATGGAACAAGGAATCAGAGACTGAGAGAGAGAGAGAGAGAGAGAGAGAGAGAGAGAGAGAGAGAGAGAGAGAGAGAGAGAGAGAGAGAGAGAGAGAGAGAGAGAGAGAGAGAGAGAGAGACAGACAGACAGACAGACAGACATGCATACAGACAATTAGAAAGACTGGCGGACAGAAAAACAGATAGACGAATTCACTGATAGTTATACTTATACTTACTGACAGACAGGAACATCAACGATTGTTCGGACAGGTAAACAGATAATAGATAGATAGATAGAAAGACAGTCAGACCGACCGACCGACCGACCGAGCCGACCGAACGACAGACAGACAGACAGACAGACACATATGCAGAAAGAAATATAAATGGGCATATAGATAGATAGATAGATAGATAGATAGATAGATAGATAGATAGATAGATAGATAGATAGATAGATAGATAATAGGGTTAATAGATCGATAGATTTTTAATAGTAGATAGATTTGGTAGGCCCGTAGATTTTAGATTAAAATAGATTTTAGTGATAGGTAAGGAAAAATAGATAGATAGATAGATAGATAGATAGATAGATAGATAGATGGGTAGATAGATAGATAGATAGCTAGATAATGACAAATGATATAAGACAGACAACAGACAAAAAAGATGCACAGACAGACAGACATATGGACACGCATACGGACCGACAGACGGACAGACAGACATACCGACCAACAGAGAGACATACAGATTGAGAGACATCAAGAGAGACAGATAGATCGATCGACAAGCAGACCAACACACCGACAGACTGATAGACAGACCGACCGTCTGAAAAATTCCCGCTGCTTTTCTTCAATGTTATTCCACGTTGTTTCACATTGGCACCTTGTCATCTTGACAGACGATAGTTTGTTACATTGTGCTTCAAAAAGGCATAATAACTACAACCCATGGCGGTGGGAATGTGGCTGGTAAGGCCAATTCGCGCTGTAAATGTTCGTCTACAGTGGATGCATGTGAACACATTGTCATTTCCACCATCATGCACCATATTACGTCTCTCACGCTCCGTGTGTGCTTTATCTGCAATCATTTTTCCCTTTGTCTTTATTCCATTTCTGATAGTTTCCCTGCATGCAACACGTTCAGCGGCGACTTGCTCCCAATGTGCATTATCAATACACGTATCAATCATATCCATCTTACACACATCTTTGTATCTTAGCAGAGGTCGACCCTGAGATCTCCTACCCATTTGTCCACGTTGTTTAGAAACGCCACATTTCTGTAATCACCTAAGTATACTTGCTCTCTATGTGATGTTCTCTGAAAACGACTTTTAACGAAACGTTGGATTATTGACATCCCTAGGCACATAATGGCTTTCTTATCTGATTATATCCATTCTCAGCTTCTGCTCCCAACAGCTCATAGACGGATACTCTCCACGCCAGAAGCTTATTTGACATCTAACCAGTCTATTATTATGGCTTCCCATGCATGTTCTATGAAAAGGCTTTGAAGCATTAATTGGGAATCCCTATGGGGGAAATATAGGATCCGATAGAAAATCAATAACTTAATTAGAAGAACATATGAAGATATGAAATGAATAGTTCTTCGTGAGGGAAATCAAAAAGATGTATTTGAAATAAAAACAGGAGCAAGACATTGCTTTTGTCACCATTATTAATTTTGCTGACTATCGTCTGGGTCAAGAAGACAACAATAACAACCGAAAGAAATAGAATTCAGTGGACTCTAAAACAGCAACTTGATGAATTGGACTTCGCCGATGACATTGCACCCTTGCCACATACACTTAATCAAATGCTTGATAAACTAACTAATCACACTTTCTGAGATAAAGTCTAAAAATTCACAGAGGAGAGACAAAGGCAACGAGATTAAACCAAGCAAAAAAACTACCCGATCTCCGTCGGTGGAACTCACTTCAAGAGTCGGAATCATATACCTATTTGGGAAGCAATGTGGACAATAATGGGTTGAAAGATAGAGATACTGAGAAAACAAAGAATACAATAGGCAAGTGGAGCTTTAATAGCACAAGGAAATGTGTGGAAGTCACATGAAGTTAACAGAGTCTGTGCCAAACAAAAAGTAAGTTTGGACAAAGCAAAAATGGATTGAGGAAAGTGTTAAGTAGGGATGGGTATTACAGTTATGACTTAAAATTGTTTATATGGTTGTAGACATTTTGTATTATAATGCAGTAACAACATCCCGTGATATATAAGCTCACGGCAGATACAGACAGTCGCTTAAGACTATTTATCATCCCATGACATGTGATCAGTGAAATTTAGTACCAAACTTATAATGTTTATCTCCGGTGTTAGTTCGATACTACTGTATGAATCAGGAACAAGGAGAACAAATACAAGAATTATTAGTAAACTGCAAACATTCACTAACTAACTGGTGCTTGAGCAGAATAATAGGAAGGAAATGCTATGTCAGAATCATCAATGTAGAGCCCATGGGGAGAACTAGACAAATGTCAGTGAATCATGAGGTGCGAAATAGACCATGACTCTAGATAGGACTCACACCGAGATAAAGTGAGGACAATATAACTGGACCCTATACTCTAGATAGGACACACACCGAGATAAAGTGAGGACAATATAACTGGACCCTATACTCTAGATAGGACACACACCTAGATAAAGTGAGGACAATATAACTGGACCCTATACTCTAGATAGAACTCACACCGAGATAAAGTGAGGACAATATAACTGGACCCTATACTCTAGATAGGACACACACCGAGATAAAGTGAGGACAATATAACTGGACCCTAGACTCTAGATAGGACACACACCGAGATAAAGTGAGGACAATATAACTGGACCCTAGACTCTAGATAGGACACACACCGAGAAAAAGTGAGGACAATATAACTGGACCCTAGACTCTAGATAGGACCCACACCGAGATAAAGTGAGGACAATATAACTGGACCCTAGACTCTAGATAGGACACACACCGAGATAAAGTGAGGACAATATAACTGGACCCTAGACTCTAGATAGGACACACACCGAGATAAAGTGAGGACAATAAGCTGGACCCTATACTCTATATGGACACACACCGAGATAAAGTGAGGACAATATAACTGGACCCTATACTCTAGCTGGGACACACACCGAGATAAAGTGAGGAAATATAACTGGACCCTAACTCTAGCTAGGACACACACCGAGATAAAGTGAGGACAATATAACTGGACACTATACTCTAGATAGGACACACACCGAGATAAAGTGAGGACAATATAACTGGACACTATACTCTAGATAGGACACACACACAGATAAAGTGAGGACAATATAGCTGGACCCTATACTCTAGATAGGACACACACCGAGATAAAGTGAGGACAATATAACTGGACCCTATACTCTAGATAGAACACACGCCGAGATAAAGTGAGGACAATATAACTGGACCCTATACTCTAGAAAGGACACACGCCGAGATAAAGTGAGGACAATATAACTGGACACTATACTCTAGATAGGACACACACCGAGATAAAGTGAGGACAATATAACTGGACACTATACTCTAGATAGAACACACACCGAGATAAAGTGAGGACAATATAACTGGAACACTATACTCTAGATAGAACAACCACCGAGATAAAGTGAGGACAATATAACTGACACTATACTCTAGATAGGACACACACCGAGATAAAGTGAGACAACATAACTGGACACCAGTACTCTATATAGGACACACACAGAGATAAAAGTGAGGGACAATATAACTGGACACTATACTCTAGATAGAACACACACCGAGATAAAGTGAGGACAATATAACTGGACACTATACTCTAGATAGAACACACACCGAGATAAAGTGAGGACAATATAACTGGACACTATACTCTAGATAGAACACACACCGAGATAAAGTGAGGACAATATAACTGGACACTATACTCTAGATAGAACACACACCGAGATAAAGTGAGGACAATATAACTGGAACACTATACTCTGAGATAGGACACACACCGAGATAAAGTGAGGACAATATAACTGGACACTATACTCTAGATAGAACACACACCGAGATAAAGTGAGGACAATATAACTGGACACTATACTCTAGATAGGACACACACCGAGATAAAGTGAGGACAATATAACTGGACACTATACTCTAGATAGGAAACACACACCGAGATAAAGTGAGGGCAATATAACTGGACACTATACTCTAGATAGGACACACACCGAGAAAACGTGAGGACAATATAACTGGACACTATTTCTGGGGCTCACAAGACAAACGAAATAGCGGGATACATAAAAGCACACGGAGAAGAGAATTACAGAGATGAATAATATTGGGAGGACATGAAGGGGGATGCAGGAGACAGCAAAATATAGACGGCATGGCGTGGATTGAGTGAGGGATTATGTCCCCGTAGAAGATACAGGGCTGAAGAAGACGTAGAAGATATAAATGACCATGTCCTACAAGAAACAAATGAAAACCATAAACTGATTAGAGAAATTAGACGTAGATAGTCACAATTTTTTGGACACGTTATGAGAAGAAATAATTGGAGAACTTAGTGACAACTGGCAAGTTTGAGGGAAAAAGAACAAGCGGAAGGCAGATAAATAAATACCTGGATGGCTTCATCACCCTCTTTCCTTTGCGCCCACATTGGCTGTGGTTTCGTTATATGTTGTCGTCGTCTGTGGGTTAGGGGTAAGTTAATCATCATCATCATGTTCCATGCGTTAAGCGTGGATGATCACGTTTCGCCATCTCTCAAGATCACAAGAATCGTGGAGCGGTTCTGTGTTCTTGTCTCGACCATACCACATGACGAAGCCATCCAGGTATGCAGCTCTCAGTATAAAGCTGTAAGTCTTGATACTGCATATTCCTCCAACATATATTAAATATTGTTAGATTCGCCTTATAAAGACTTGTACGACTTTAAGTCATGCTGTTGATAGAAAGATAAAAAGCGATAAAATCGCCTGCCAAACAATACTGGGGTCAGGGGCCAGGGAATGCAGTTAGAAGTTTCACAGGACATAAACCACCAGGTCGACAGGGATTGAAATGGAAACCTGTCAACAGTTCAGTGAAGCTTTCGTTCGCTGTCTAAGTTGTTTTCGTTATTTCTTCTAGAAACTCGTTGTTTGCCACCAAGAGAAGATGTATTCTTCCTTCGCCTCTAGAAAAGTCAACGTCACAGTTAAAGTTTGTTGCATGTTCTTAACATAATATCGCAATTTATTTATTTTTTTTAATTTTTTTTTTTTTTTGGGGGGGGGGGGGGGCGGGACTGCTTTAAATAGGAAAATATTAGACACTTTGGAGTGAGTAAGTTGATGTCGGTGGGATGGGAGGGAGGGGGGGAGGTTTCTGTGACGATATCTTCATTTAACCTTTGCTTTTTTTTTTAACGATATCGTCATTACCCTTTGTATATCACACCAAGATTAATTAATGACTGGAATAATTAAGTTTTCAATTATAAGATTTAGTGACTTGTTCTTATTTTCTAGACAATTTTACGCTCAATAGTTTGCTATTGCTTTCTGCACGCGGGCGCCCATAATATATATATATATATATATATATTTTTTTTTCAAAATCTGCTCACAAATAGTCTGCGACTGGATTCGAACACGGCAGTAAAGCCGTGAGCACAACCTTTAACCCAGAGACTGCGACCGACGACTATAGTTAGTTAGTTGCATATCCATTATATGACGTAGCAGTCAACCTCAGTATTTTTTGGCTATTTGTTATGTCTTGACATGTTTACGTTCAGTAGTTTGTTTTTGCTTCCTGAACGGCCCGCACTAATACCATTGAATGGAAATTGACGCAATGCGGTCTGCTGCCATATCGCCCGCAGCTGTGTTTCGACCGCAGTATGCGGGATTGTGAAATACTGACTATAGAGACAACAATAATTATATTAAATTGCTATCATTTGTTATTCTTATTATTATTAATTCATTTGCACGCACACGCACAGACACACGCACTCACTCATAAAACTGACCGTAACCGGTTAACTCAGTTTGGAGACTGCTTATGAAATTTCTGACCATGTTACTCCAAATTTGTAAAACACCCCCCCCCCTTTTTTTCCTCTCTCTCCCCCCCCCCCCCCCCCCCCCGCCCGTCCGCAGGAACTAATTCCTGAAACACATGAGATGGTTTTCCCTTGTTTTCCATACGCATAAAGATATCACTTTTGGCAACGATTTCTAGCTGTTAGGACACGCGAGCGCCTAATTAGAACAGCTGCAGAATCATACACAGATTCCAGAGAACTTTGGCTCCCGTGAACTGTTGTTGAAACATGTTTTTTGCGTTTGCTCGATTTGACCTCAAGTGTAGTCCACACATGTGCTATTGCGTCTAGTGCACCCGATTGATTTTCGCGTGTAGTTTTTTTTTTTTAAATTCGCATATCCTTTACAGGACATCGCTGTCAACATCAGCATCTTTCAGCTGTCTGTTGATTTCTTGTCAAGATTACGCTCAGTAGTTTGCCATTGCTTTCTGAGCGGCCGGCTCAGTTATCCCGCAAGTCACCAGCGGGGGACGAACGGCTCCCAGTTCTCGCCCGCTACGAGATTCTGCGTGATAAACGGGATTACGGAGAAAGTGGTGTAACCCCTCGGTCAGAGAGACGCGTCTGGATTAGATTTCCATATTTCCAGTGTCCTTCTCCAACACTAACATAACGCTGCGTACAATGTGCACACTTACACTAGCAACATCAACAAGATACATTGTGTACTTTTACACTGACGAATACTAAGATGTCACTGGGTACATTGTGTACATTCAACATCAACAAAACCTTGATTACATTGAGTAAATTTGCATTCAAATCAACAGAACGGTGTTTAACCTTTGTACATTTACACAAACATTAACAGAACTTTGAGTACATTCACATAAACATCCACAGAACATTTGGTCACACTGTGTACATTTACACTAACAAACATCAGCAAAACTCTGAATACCTCGGCTGATGGCTAAAAACAGGGGGAACAGTTCTAAAGAAGACAGAATGAGATTGGCCGTAACAATACGGTAGTTAAACAAATCCCATGGTACCACAGCAATAAACAAATGTAAGTCGACAGTTTGAGAACATGCAGCTTTCCTGTGCCTCCCGTGTGTTAGAGGGAGCCTCTGGGTAAGCAATTAATAACACCACTGTTACCTATGACATGATTTTTTGGTCCGGTTGTGGAAGAAAACTATTAACGGCAATCCTGCTTAAACAGATTCAAGAGATCAAAGACTTTCTGCTCACAGCCATAAGGAAAGTTGTCAAATCTGCCAAGATTAAGAAGAACAAGGACAGTGTACGTTCAAGGTGTAATGCAGCAGATACTTGTACAGACTGGTGATCGAGACAGAGAAAAGGCACAGAAGCTGAGACAGATGATGCCACCTGGTCTGGCTGTCAAAGAACTTCAGTGAAGAAATTATGTGGGGGAAAACACTATGCATATCGTAAGAAGCGAGAAAGAAGATTTCCGCCAATGATTTACAGGGACCCACGAGAAAAGCAACGAAAGCGAAATACACTGCAACCTGACTTACATGTCGTGAGTGGCTACTAAGGAGGGTTGCGTTTCAGGCCAACGTCCCCACTCCATAGAAAATCTTGAGCTGCAAAATCCAACAAACTATCAACAAGTCTAACAGATAAGGAGTAGTTAGTTAGTTAGTTAGTCGACAGATCATCCTCGTTGCACATCGAACCATTCAGTCCATAAGTGCTCGGATCCCCTCCTCAGCAAATCCCGCAGCGTGTAGCGGCTAACGACGCCAGTTCTGTGTTGGTTTATCAATCTTCTTTGGCTTCCTGCGTAGTGTTCTTGTTTGGCCACCCCTCTTTTAATTTGCTGCTCCCGCAGTCTGGCCATTGTTGTAGATTCCCAGTCATCACTTGGTTCTCGCAAAAGTCTCACTTCTCGTAGAGCATTCAGAATGTCAGCCTGGTCCATGGCGCGTCCGCCCTCCACAGTAGCCTCACCTGCGAGCTTGTCAGCCCGCTCATTTCCTTGTACTCCCGCATGACCTGGCACGAAGATGAAACTAATCTTTGCCAGCCGAGACCGCTTCAGAGGCAGCAACCACTCTCTTCGGATCGACCCCTCCTCTATCCTCTTGATCATGTTCATTGAGTCGCTAAGGAAACAAGCCCTAGTGAATGTCTGTGTCTCGAGCCATGTTATTGCTTTACTTACTGCCATGACTTCCATGGTCAGGCTACTTGTGGTTTCAGTGAAAGCACCAGAGTCCTCCTTCACAATTCTCCCTCCGGCCCGAGCTGTAAAGGCCCATGAGCTTCTCACATGTCGGACGACCGACCCATCTGTGTAGATGACCGCGTCACCGTCTAGCGAATTCTCGAAAATCAACGCTTGTACTTCAGCCTCAACAGCAGCCGGATTTTCTTGTCTGCATTTTCTATCTAGTTGGATGCAAACTGAAAAGGATGTGCAGAAGTCTGTTGGCACTTGCACCCACTCCTCGCCAGGTTCTAAGTCCTCAAGTGAACACACCTGTTGAAGAATGTCTTCGGCTTGACCCATCCACGACCGTCCTCTTTTTAACCTGCTGCCCTTCACCTTCCTAATTTCACTATGCAGTGGATGTTGTGTGTTTGCGTTAATTCTGAGGTAGGCGCGTGCCCTGCAAACTTGTATTCTCTCTTCAATGGTTGGAAAATCAAGAAGGTAGCGCATCGCCCTGCATGCTGTATCTCTTGTACATCCAAGAATAATGCGCATTGCTTCATTCTGTATCCTTTCCATCCTTTCTATCTGCTTATGGCTGAGAGTCAGGATTGCCATTGCATACTCCAAAACAGACATGACCAGCCCCTCGTACAGAAGACATAGATGGCGCTGCTCACAGTTTGCTGCCGCCATCACCCGCATCGCTGCCAAACCCCGCTTGGCCTTTGTTATCACCTGGTCTATGTGCACATTATAAGCAAGGCTTCGATCAAACCGTATTCCCAGGTAATTCATTGCCTGCGTTCTTTCCACCGTCTCTGAACACAGCATTACAGTTGGTGTTGGATTGTTGACAATATGATTATTCAACGAGAACCAAGTCACTGTTGCCTTTGTTGGGTTGACCATTGCCCCAGCTTCATCACACCAAGTACTTATGCGATTGAGTTCGGTTTGTAGTTCCACAGCAACCTCCTCTCTATCCTTACCCTGACGATACACTAAAACATCATCGGCATACGACAATGTCCTGCCAGGTCCAGTGATCTGCTCACTGGTGATTCTCACTGTGTAGGCGTTGAACAGTACCGGAGATAATGGCGATCCCTGTGGTAGGCCAGGATATATTGTTGTTGGTTCCGAAGTCCAACTGCCACATCTAAAAACTACTTTCCGTTGGTAGAGGGCTGCAGCGATCCAACTAAGGAGGAATGGACTTACGTTTAGTTCAAGAAGCTGAAACATTAAAAAATCCAGTGGTACTCTGTTGTATGCGTCCTCAAGATCAATCGCTGCAGCAACGGTTTCAGTGCCTGCGTGGAAACCTTCATAGACATCCTGGGCAAAGACTGCTGCATTGGTCCAGGTTTCTCTTTTTGGACGGTACCCACCCAGGGTAGGTGGGAAAACACCTTGCCTCTCTAGTTGGCTTGATATTTTCCTGGCAATTACCTTCTCCAGCAGCTTGCCTATTGTATTCTGCATGGTTATAATTCGATATCCCTGAATTTTTTTGTGGTCTTTGTCAGGCTTCGGCAAGGGAATCAGATAGCTGTGTAACCATTCCTCCTTGATGCTAGCACTCCCTATACTGTTGTTGTACATGTCTGCTAATTTCTCTAGCTCATTGTCGGTACACCTATTTATGTCGTCGTATCTTATGCCATCAGGACCTGGAGCACTGTTTTTTGATCGTCGAAGCACAGCCTTGATTTCTTTCACTGTCACTGTGTCTTCCTCCGAAGTGTTCTGGGCCTTGCATCTGTCTGAGGTGACCTCCTTGGCCAGATTTCGGCCTCCCATGTCTGTCTGGTTGCCCTGCTCAAGGTAGCGTTCAAAGAGGGCTTTGCCCTTGTCCTCGTCAGTCCTCTGCCAGGTGAGGTCAGCACCTTGGAAGTCTGAAATGCTCTTATTCTTGACTACACCACTCATGCTTTTATGTAGTCGCCAGAACAATTTCAGTGACTTGTCTGTGCTTACTCTTTGACACACCTCTGCCCATTTTTCGCTTTTAACCACCTTGACCAGTTTTTTGAAATAGCTTACTTTTGTGTGCATCTCTCTTTCTAAGTGCAAGCAGGGACTAGGATGACCAGCTCTGTTCTTCTTGGCATTTTGCCATCTCCTTACAGCACTACGCTTATCCACCCAAGCCTTCTCCACCTCGAAACTCCACCACGGTGGCTGCTCCCAGCTTTTTTTCCTGCCCTGAAACGTTCTGCGCTTGTCACGTCTTATTTTACTCACCACATCTTGCCCTGTACTGTCATACTGGAACGTCTTTACCTTTAGCTTGTGCTGCCTGGTTCTGCCTTTCTCCACCAATATGCTGCACGGGTGGTGGTCGCTGCCATGGTGTCCTAGGACACCCCATCTACACACTGTAGTGAGTGAAGGTGAAACTAGCGCCAGATCAATAGCACTGTCCTCATCGCCTGGACGGCTTGCTGTCCTGGTGACACAGCCACTGTTAATACAAACCAGGTCGATGGTTTCCAGTGCAGTCTCGAGCTCCTCCCCTTGTGTATTGGAGGAAGTGTTTCCCCATGCTCTGCCCTTAGCGTTGAAGTCACCACAGAAAATAACATTTCTCTCTTGGCCCTAATATGCCACTTAAAGCACTGCCACTTCTGGGCGTCCATACTCGCATTGCGGGCATAAACATTAACCAACACGAATGATATACTGGAATGAACTCTCAACGCCTGTATTTGTATATCGTCACTGTCCCAACTGGACATGTCTAGCTCTGACGCCACCATGCTGTCTCGAACGAGAATCGCCGTTCCCAGATGTCGTCTGTTGTAGAAACATTTGAAGCCGGCAATTCGGAGTAGCTGATCGCCCAGTCTCGTCTCCTGGAGTGCTACAATGTCGTTCCTGTAAACTAGGGTTTCTAAAATAGCGCCCCGTTGTTTTACACTGGCACAGTTCCAATATAGAATACGGATGTTCCTGAGTCCTAGACGGTGACACTTGAGTCTAAAACGCCTCAAACCTCCGCGCTTACCTTGTTTCTTTGTCCCTGCGCGGCTACCACGCCGCTTCGGTATGTTGACTGCTGGCCCATCGGAAAACACACGTTGTTCCGCCATGTTGAAAAAACGTAAACACAGACTGATTTGAACCACACACGCTGCTGAAAATTCACTCAAGGATGGCTTCGCTCGATGCACGAACTCCGTAGCACCCGCGCAGATCTTGAGTAGAAACTCCTGGTTTTACATCCTGGCACACCAATTACACGCCAGAGATGAATAAATCCATCCCCGTCGCGAAAAAGTTAACGAACACAAAACAACACGACCGTCCGTCGCCATCTTGAAACCGGAAGTCCGTGATCAAGACTTAAGGAGTAAAGAATAACCAGGTCAACCAAGAGGCAAGGAGGCTCTTCTAAGAGAGGAATGGCGCTATGTGGAGAAAGCTCTAAGGAGGCTGTGGGTTTATTCTCTTTCACATGGGGAAGTTTCCAGAATTGGCACCTGGAGTATCAAAACTATGTATGATTGGGTAAAGACAGAGCATGTGAGTGGTGTAGCTTTAATCGCTGGAAAATAGCAAGGTCAAAAGCGTATTATTGACTTTCTGTGTAAGGCATGCGGCTGTCCGAGGAAATGAAGAGGCTGATAGACTGGCTGTTGCCGCTCCTTTGAGCGGCGAGTTAGACTGTGACAAAATTGGGATGGCACTGGCTCTCAGGGAACGAATGGAAAGTGCATCAAAACAAAGGACCCACATATGGAGAGCTTGATTCGGCGGGTTGTGGCCGTGGTTGTCGACTCACCCGTAGAGGAAAATGCCACTGGCACCATCAGCCTGAGAATTCTTCGTTGGCCACTGAGGGACTGAGAGCGTGAAGGAATGTCTCGAGTGTAGTGATGTTAATTCGTGATTTCATTCATTCATTCAGTAGCATGTCCTTTGCAGAACCTCGCTGCCATAACAACCTTCCGGAAAACCTCTCGATCACAAGCAAGATGTCCCGCGTCTGATACACCCATCTGGAGATCATCCGCCACATCCTGCACCCATCTTCTCTTTTTCTTTCATACTTGATTTCGTGATTTCATATTTCCCCATTTTCAATAATTCTGTTCAGTTACATAAGAGAACGGCATTTCGGCTTCTTTAAAAAAAAAAAAAATTGAAAACAAAAGTGACTTGATACACGAAACAAAATTTGGTCTCGACTGTTATAACCATTATAGTCATAATTGCTGAGATAATTTACTAAAAAAAAATACGACAGCAAGCAAATATTATGGTTGAGATCATGAAAGGAATATCATTTTGACCTTTCAGGTTATTATAACGAACTTAGATTAAACTGGAAAAAAAATTATCGTCTGACCAAGGATTATTACACTGCGTTATAGAATGTCAATATCTGCCAGTAGCATAACTAGACGAGGGAAAGCAAGACATACCAATCGATTCTATGTTCCGTTTATTGGAAGAGACCAATTATCCACCTCAAATCTACCTTGTGATATCATTTGGAAACGTATACTCTGATTGTAACTTGGAAATTTCAGAGGTCCATAGTCGCAAACCATATGAACGGGTGGGTAATCAGGCTCTGGATATTTTTACTGTGCAACATGATGTTTACACGAAAACAAGCAAATATAATGAATACGTTATATCCTAGACAGCTATGTGTGCTCTGAGTTAAAGGAAAGATCAATGAAAAAAGGACCTGTTAACTCACATCGTAAAGTTTTTGCTTGATATATCCCACAGTTTGAGCATGCCATTTGTTTGTCATTACAGCTTCTTTAAGTACCATTGCTGGTATGAGTAAGAGTAATATTTTCGGGACTGAAAGACAAAGGCCACTTGCCAATACAGTTACCATGTGGTACTAAAGCTTTAATTGGATTTTGTTCCTAAAAGCACTCAGAGCCTTCTTTTTTTTGCCCTTTGTCGCCCAATGGTGCATAGGCCCTGACCCTACTCTCTCCAAAAAGTCCTTCCCCGGGCCAGCCCATTCAGCTCCGTCCATGTCCACCCAATTTCTGTCTCGACTTCTCTTCTCTGTAAGATTTATGTCTTCTTCCATTATTTTTTAGCTTGTGAATTCCAAAGACCTTTCTAATTATACTTTCTTTTACGTTTCCTCATGTATGTACTAATAAACATCAGGAAAACAGTAACAATGGTTATATCAAATAAAACTGATGGGCGATGCCTTGAAGAGATTAGAACAAGAATTCCGGTCGCCAGCATGGCAGTTAGGCGTTGAGCCGATAAGGCCTGTGGCGTGTTTATGCTTGTGGCTACGTTTGCAATCGCATTTTCCTCATTTTGGACTGGTAGTACATGGTTCTGTCGCTCTGCTACTGAGTGAGTGCGTGGGCGACACCGTGAGCTGTGAAATTCGCGTGGAATGCTTTTACATCTGTCCTGTACAGTGAACTGCATGTTCGGAACAATGGCTACCGGCGGTTGCTGAATTGACTGTTTGCCCTTTCGGTTCACGAGTGCATTTTTCGGGAGACTCCTGGGAGTCGGCGCCGAAGCTGCGGAGTTCGTGCTTTGTGCGACACTTTTGGCGGGTCGCGCTGCGGTAAGAGAGCAAGCCATGTGAGAAAACCCTGGTCAATGAGGTCTTTCTGGTGACTGCCGAGTCCATCAACAATGAACTGTGGTATTCGTGGATGCATTTTGTGTTGACATTCTGACGGCGGCATTATGCACAGTGTACCTGTGCGGGCTGTTGGATTGCCGAGACTCCTGTCTATTCCACTTTTCACATTGGACAGTGGGGAGCATTTTGTGTGATATTCGCTGGCACGGGAATGGAGCATAATGGGGACGACCCGTTGCCATGAAGTTGGAACCTCGACTAACTAATTAACTATCAAATAAAAAGGTGACTCCAAAATGTGACATAAAATTAGAACATGGAAATGCTTAAACAAGTGAATAACCTAGGGACATTTATAACATCAGATGGAAGATGCACACCATAGATTAAGAACAGAATAGGGCAAGCAAAAGCTGCATGTTCGAAAATGAAAAGTATAGAATGCAATAAGTCACTATCAATGAATGTAAGAAAGAAAGTGCTGAAATGCTATATAGAACCAGTTTTGCTGTATGGCAGTGAATCTTGGAATGTAAATGAACAAATTAGGAAGAACTCAGAAGCAACAGAGACGTGGTTTTTGAGACGAATGCTGCGAATTCCTTGGACTGCCAGAGTAACTAACAACGATTATCTGAAAGAGGCTAATGAAACTAGAACACTATATACAACAATAAGGAAGATACAAATAGCTTTCTTTGGTCATGTGATGAGAAGAGAGACATTGGAGAACATCGTGACAACTGGAAATATCGAGAGGAAGAGAGGCAGAGGCAGACCAAGAGAAATTATGCTGGATGGACCAAGACGGTTGCATGGAGGAATATCAGCAGCAGATTTGATCCAGAACACCAAAGATTGAGATCTGTGATAATAATAATTATAGTTTAATGTTTGAATTAAATATTCTAAGTTGTATGCTGCCGGCTCCCTGGCCGAGAGGTTAGCAGCTTTCTCTGTAATCCCGAATACTCTCGTGGTTGACGTGAGTTCACGAGAATTGGAAGCAGTTCGAGTCGCACCAGTGACTTATGAGAGTATGGAGCCAGTCGCTCAGAAAGTCATGGCGTGCTGATGAGCGTAATCTAGCCTAGGAATCAAGATACAGCTAAAAGATGCTGATGTTGACCGCAATATCCTGAAACATGATGGAAACGCGGGGGAAAAAAAAAAGTTGTATGCTAAGTTTAATTTCACCTGACTTCCACAAATTTCACAGCGCTATTAAAACTCCTCGTTTATATTCTTATTTCGATATCCGTTTTGTTTCCCTCATCTTGGTTTACATTGCCTCCTAATTATGTGACATTTATACGATTCCATCTTTTGAAGTGAGGTTTCGCCAATGGAAATCGTGTTATTATTTGCTTGATTTATTCTCATTATCGTTGTCTTTTCCCTATACATTTTAAAACCTAATTGTTGGGACCTCCCATCCTATATGTTTAGTTCATCTGTATATTATTTTGTGTATGAGAGGACAATGTCGTTAGAGAAGTCGCTTGCGGTAGTACCAGACTAACTCCAGGTTCTGTTACCGACAGAAAATATACATGAAAGGTGCTTCATCTGTAATCTTATTCTGAGATATCACTCTTCTGCAACCCTGAATCCGACTGGCTAGATATCTTATTTTTTCACTTATGAACTTCAAATAGCTACTAATATGCATTCTGTGAGAACAAATGCTATGGACACATTTCCTCCAACATACCGCTAATGACGACAACTGAAGTATTTACTCATCTCCGTAATCTAAAAAACAATAACTCATCAGGACTAGATGGAATTAGTAGTCGGATCCTTCGCCATGCTGCACCGGCGATCTGCGAGTCACTAACTTTTATATATAATCAATGTCTAACCAGAGGTCACTTCCCATCAGCCTTTAAAATCGCTAAAGTGTATCCTCATTTAAAAGCTGGTCCTCTAGACGATCGTCTCATGAGTAATTATAGACCAATTTCCATATTATTTTAAAATTAAAAAAA
>JACEFZ010002241.1:0-18724 GCA_014155875.1 Cepaea nemoralis
GTTTTTTGGAATGCTGTGTGCTGCTGGCTTTGTTGACTGTCACTGTCATCGACGATGAACTGTATTTCGTGGAATGTGGGTGAACATCTAGGAAACATCCAGATGGGAAAATGACTGCCGATTCCTATCAGAAATGGACTGGGTGTTTTGTGGGGGACTATTGTATTGACATTCTGGCGGCGGCATTATGCACAGTGCATCTGTGCGGGCTGTTGTTTGTCGAGACTCCTGTCTTTTCACTTTTCACATTGGGCAGTGGGGAGCATTTTGTGTGATATTCACTGGCACGGGAACGGAGCATAAGGGGGACGACCCGTTGCTATGAAGTTGGAACTGCGACTAACTAACTAACTAATAACTAACTAGGTTCAAGCTAACACAGGTGGCTCTACAGAAAGAAACCATAAGGGATGACACTCGGTGCAATACAATCTGTTATCTTGCCTTTAAGACAAATATCCCCGATTGTTTTTAGTTACACAATCTGGCAACCATATTCTTGACGGCACCATTGTAGCACCCAGTGTCAAAGTTGGGGACAAAGTATTGCTTCCTGAATATGGTAGAACAAAATTTGTAATAAAAGAACAGGAATATTTCTTATTCAGAGACAGTGATCTCCTTGGATAGTTTGAAAATTAAATTATTTTACTGTAGCAAAAATGAGGATCTGTAGCATGGATTGATTGGTTGCATTGGAAAACAAGATGTGTATGCAGTGTAATTGACCATCGGAATTATTGTCACATTAGTTGCATTGACTTGTTATTGGGTGATAGAGCAGCTGTCTTATTTTGTTTATATGAGGATTATGCACTTATTTATTACATGCATTAAAAGCACAATTGATTAAAATAACAAAAAGAAAGTTCTAGAGAGGCGGTCATCCGGATTATACCTGGGGACAGTGGGGACCCAATGGAGCGGCTCTGGCACCGGGGGGAACAGCGAGCTATTCTAAGCAAATAAAATAATAACAATTAAAGAAAGAATGTTCTAGAATTATAATATGAAGTAAACTCAGTTACATGACATCACCGACGCTTCTGTTGTTGGACGTGCAGACCCAGAACACGAAGGTCCGAGATCTGTAAATATCCACGAACGCCTACAGCAGCTGAAAGGCCACATAATGATGATGACCAGCTAACCTATCCGCTCCTTGATTGCATGCGCATGCTCTGGTACGAAGGTCAATGTACGAGAACTCTGTGAACGGTGTATCTCTACAGGGATTCCATCCATTGCGAGCGTGCAAAATCTGTCACAAAGTCCCGGGTCACGTTCAATGAATCACTTAGTACATGAGCATGGGTGTAGCATTGCTAATGAGGCCATAATGGTCGCAAGGGGGTAATGCAAAGTTAACGTTAGCTGCATGACCTTTAGGACCGTGGAGTCAACCCCAGAATGTATTGACTGGTTGTGATTTACAAGGCAATTTGTTTATGTTCAGTAGTTTGCCAGTGACCGGCGCTGTGACTTAGGGGATAGCGAGACGCGCTGTTCACAATTCCCGTCATTCTGAGTTGAGACTTTGAAATCATCTGCGGGCGTTATGAATGCCGACCACCTGTCAACGTGTTAGGTAGGACTGAGATAGGACAAGAGACTAGAAGAGAGTTAAGGACAGATAGGACGTAGATAAGGACCACTACAAGGGAGTAGTTAGTAATAGAGACAGAACACAAGCTATAACTTAGAACAGTCAGAAGACAGGACTTAGATGAGGACACAGACGTGTCATATCTAGGACAACAGCGGGACCAACCCCTAGGACAGGGTGGGGGACGCTAGTTCACGGGATAACACCCGTAAACAGAGTAAACAGTAGTACAACCCAAGGTTGACGTGAACAAGACTACTGGACTACGTGACGGACAGGACAGCACGGAGTTTGCTGACCGCACGAGATTAAGACGACCAGACTAGCCCACCGACTGAACTTAGTCAGACTGGCGACCGGACAGCTTCCAGACAGGACGTGTGTGTTTTCCGAGTGCCAATGTGTAGTTTATGAGGGCGCATGTTACAGATAGCGAGAGTGGAGTTATATCTGAAGACGTATGCGTTTTGTGTGAGAAAGGCGACCACTGCATAATTAGTCAGGCATTAGCCGCCTGAAGATGCTTGTGTGAATTGTTCAGGTTCGCCTGAATTAAACTAGAATTGTTCCATCCACATAATTACTGTGTCGTTGAGATGTGGATGAAGATGCGAGAGTGCCTGTGTGCAAAGTAGGTTGTTGACAGGCAGCCATAAGTGGTGTCAGACGTTCGAATGATCTCACAAGCCTGTGAGTAAGCCATAAGAAGTGATCAGTAGAAATCAGAATGAATTCACAGGCCTACGAGAATGAGTACAAGTGGTTTGCAACGAATGTGTAAGATCAGAGTGTGACAATTGCAAGTGCCAGATCAGAACGTAAGTGTTGAAGCGTGCGAATTTGTGATAATAACGATATTTAAAATGTGTTCACAAACGTTTCAGTTGATGCCCAAGACAGTGAAGACTACACGACAAATACAAAACGACATCAGACACGACGACAGACAAACTAATTAACTTATTCCGTATTTCAGATTTCTTGTCTGGACAGACAAAGTGTACAATTGTAAATTCAGTATTGTTTGTGATGATTAATTGCTGTTGCTCTACACAACAGAATGCAGAGTGAAAGTGTGTCAACATCCCGAGTAACGAGTCAGGGAAGTGTCCATGTAACTCCCGAGAGTGACGTGAAAAGCTGTACTTACTACAAGATTCAGATAAGTGCCCACATTAATAGTGAATTAGTTTATAATGAATTAGTTTAGAGTGAAGTAGTTTAGTTAGCTAGAATCATTCATTCACATTTAAAGTTAGATATATTTAGGCCATGAACACCTTTAAAAGTAATACCATCAGTACATATATAGGTCTCGTATGAGATGATTACCTGAAATGCCAATGATAGTTTAGTTAGATTAACTTAATTTAGTTTAGAAAGTTAGTTTAATTTGCAATTAAACATAGTTAGAATTTATAAGGCTCAGTAAGAACATTATACTTTAAGGGAGCCAACACATTTCGCCTACATTATAGTTAGTTAGTGAAATTACCTTCCCTTAGTTAATTATCACCCATTACACCAAATTATAGTAAACCATTTAGTTAGTTTAGTTCGTTTCTTTAGGATTGCCCTAAGCCAGGGGTGGGCAAACTACAGCCCGTGGGCCGCATGCGGCCCGCCAACTGATTTATTTCTTCTTCTTCTTCTTCTTCTTCTTCTTCTTCTTCTTCTTCTTCTTCTTCTTCTTCTTCTTCTTCTTCTTCTTCTTCTTCTTCTTCTTCTTCTTCTTCTTCTTCTTCTTCTTCTTCTTCCTCTTCTTCTTCCTCTACTTATTCCTCTTCCTCTTCCTCTTCTTCTTCTTCCTCTTCCTCTTCTTCTTCTTCTTCTTCTTCCTCTTCCTCTTTGTCTTCCTCTTCCTCTTCCTCTTCGTCTTCCTCTTCTTCCTCTTCGTCTTCTTCTTCGTCTTTTTCTTCTTCTTCTTCTTCTTCTTCTTCTTCTTCTTCTTCTTCTTCTTCTTCTTCTTCTTCTTCTTCTTCTTCTTCTTCTTCTTCTTCTTCTTCTTCTTCGTCTTCATCTTCGTCTTCGTCTTTGTCTTCTTCTTCGTCTTCTTCTTCGTCTTCTTCTTCGTCTTCTTCGTCGTCTTCGTCTTCATCTTTGTCTTTGTCTTTGTCTTTGTCTTCGTCTTCGTCTTCGTCTTTGTCTTCGTCTTCGTCTTCGTCTTCTTCTTCTTCTTCTTCTTCTTCTTCTTCTTCTTCTTCTTCTTCTTCTTCTTCTTCTTCTTCTTCTTCTTCTTCTTCTTCTTCTTCTTCTTCTTCTTCTTCGTCTTCTTCTTCTTCTTCTTCTTCGTCTTCGTCTTCTTCTTCTTCTTCTTCTTCTTCTTCTTCTTCTTCTTCTTCTACTTCTTCTTCTTCTTCTTCTTATTCTATAGTGTGCACGTTGCGCAAATGATCATATTTATGCGCCGATTACTTGTTCTGTAGTGAGCACGTTGCGCACATGATCATATTTATGCTCCAACTACCTCTTATATAGTGAGCACGTTGTTTTTCAGCTTGACTGCTTATTGTCCACGCTTCACATCCATACAAAAGTATAGGTTCTATGTAGCATCTCAACACTCTTGTTCTCGTTTCAATTGATATCTTTTTGTTGGTCAGTATACTTTTCATCTTGCAAAAGGCTACCTTGGCAATGGTAATTCTTGTTCTAATCTCTTCAAGGCATCTCCCATCAGATGTTATGACTGTGCCGAGATAACATTATCGATTCACTTGTTTAAGAATATGTCCATCTACTCGTATATCACATTGTGGCATTTCCTTCTTCCTAGTGACGACCATAATCTGCGTCTTCTTAAGTGATTCTCTGCCGCAGACCGATAGATCGGTTCCATGCACCCATATTGGCACCCGCGAACCGACCTATCGATTCGGTATATATAGTGCGTTTATTGATCCATTTCTCCTTTTTAGTCCACAATTTTTAGTGCCCCATTGAATTAAACTTCCCCTCTGCCGTGCGTCCACCTTGACGAGGTAGAGGGGCTTGCGCGTTCCAATGACCCCAAGAGCTATGCCGATGGTAGCACAGCTACTGGTAGGGTCACCCATGTCGGACAGGTCAAGGGAGAGGGACCAGACAAAGTGACGCGCAAACCTGCTGCCTTGTAGGTAGACTGGGGACAGTCAAAGGCTAGGGAAAGCATCCCGAACAAATGCTTGTCGAAATCGGATGTACTGAGCCACAGGCTTGACAAAGCAGTGCAACGTAACTTTATCCTTTCATGATGCCACAGATGAAAATTAATCGTTATGGTGCTAATCCCGTGAAGTCCCATCAGGCGGTGATAGTGCCGGGCCCCCTGCCTCGAGGGGGTCCACCCATGACTACTGGTGGTCACCTTCCCCTGTGCTGTGGAGTCAAGGCACAGAGGAGTAGGTTAAGAGCTATTGACCAAACACCCCAGACACTCAACATACTACAGTGGAATGCCGAAGGAGTTTATAACAAGAAAGTCTCCCTAACAAAGCGTCTTCATAAAGATAGAATAGATGTGGCATGCATTCAAGAGACACACCTCAACACCAAGCGCAAATTTTCAGTCAGGGGATATCAGGCCACACGTTTCGACTGAAAAGGACATAAAGGAGGAGTTCTAATACTTACACGAAATACAATACCTTGCAGCGGAGTATCTGTGATCTCTGACAACAAAACAGAAATTATAGGTGTTGATATAATGATAAAGGATGTGAAAATAAGAATTTACAATCTTTATAGCCCAGCAGATAAGGATCTTACACTCTCAAACATGAAAATAACTGACACAAATTGCATTATTGTCGGAGACTTTAATAGCCGTTCAGAAAGATGGGGATACCCAGATACTGACAAAAGAGGAGATGAAGTGGAGGACTGGGAAATAGACTCAAATCTCCATCTACTCAACAAAGCGGATGACACACCGAGCTTCTACTCCAGAAGATGGATTACCACTTCTACTCCAGACTTAGCTTTCTGCACAGAAGACATCCTCCACAAAATCGACCGCCATGTGCTGGACCAATTAGCAGGTAGTGACCACAGAACAATCAAGCTTGTAATGAATATGGAGTATGTTCTACAGGAGCAAAAGCCCTTGCCCCGCTGGAATTACAAACGAGCAGATTGGGACAGATTTGCCACACTAACAGACAGATATTGTGAAAACATAAATACACGATATGGCAACATGAAGCAAATGGTGGAAAGTCTAAACAGAGCGATAATACAGGCAGCCACTGAGTCCATTCCAAGAGGAGCGAGGAAAAATTACAAACCATACTGGATTGAAGAACTACAAAGTTTGGAGGACAAAGTTGAAGATGCCAGGAAGACAGCAGAGAGAGAGAACAAACAATTGAAGCGAACATCTCTCTCAAAGCCATCTCAGCAAAATATAAAAGAACAGTAAATCAAACATCAAGAGATTGTTGGAGGGAAAAAACAGAAAACCTGAATTTTGACAGGGATGGAAACAAACTATGGAAACTAGTGAAAGCCATGAACAATGAAGGACCTAGAAACAAACAAATAACAATTAAACAAGGAAATGCCTTGCTTACAGGAAAAAAGGCTGCAAATGCACTAATGGAACACTATGCCAGTGCAAACCACATTGATATTACAACCGAACAGAAGAAAGCAATCAAAGATAAACAGATACATCATAGTAATACAGAGACAGCAGCAGAATATATGATGGCAAATCTAACAATGGAAGAAATGGAACAGGCAATGAATAACCTAAAAAAGAAGAAATCACCAGGAAAGGATGGAATCACAAATGAAATGCTAATAGGACTAGGGACAAAGGCAAAAAAGAAACTACTAGCAGTCCTAAATTACAGCTGGAAGAGGGGAATAGTCCCACAGGCATGGAAGGAAGCTATACTAATACCAGTCCCAAAGAAAGGAAAAGACCTGGAAGAACCAAATGGCTATCGACCTATCAGTCTACTTAGCTGTGTAGGAAAATTAATGGAACGCATTATCAATGGCAGGCTAACATGGCATCTGGAAGAAAACAAACTCTTAACACCACACCAAGCAGGAATCAGAAAGTACAGATCCACTGAAGATCAAATAACCTATATAGCTCAGGAAATAGAGGATGCCTTCCAAGAGAAAACGCACACAATAGCGGTCTGGATAGATTTAGAAAAAGCATTTGATAAAGTATGGAAGGAAGGACTGAAAGTAAAACTGCAAAAAATGCATGTTTGTGGGAAAATGTACAATTGGATCAGCCACTACCTTGAGAACAGAACTGCCAGGACAAAAGTACAAGGACAAACCAGCAAAATGATGCTGTTGGAGCAAGGTGTCCCCCAAGGAGGAGTTCTTTCACCAACATTATTCCTAGCATATATAAACGACATCACGGAAAATTTTCCAGCCAGAGTACACACATCATCCTTTGCAGATGACCTAGCCATATGGACATCTGAAGAATATATTAGTACAGCTAACAGCAGAATACAGCAAGCCCTATTAGCATGGTCAAAATCATGGCTAGTGAAGATAAGTGAGGAGAAAACAACATGCACAGTGTTCTCCCTCTCAAATAAAACTCAGCAACCTAAGCTGGTATTGAATGGGAAAATATTGCGCCATGAAGAACATCCAAACTATCTCGGAGTCACCTTTGATCGTCGCCTGACATGGAAAACACAGGTTGAGAAAAATCGAACAAGAGCAAGGCAAAGAATGGCAATCATGAAAAAGCTTGCTGGTACAACGTGGGGAGCAGATGAGAAAGTTCTCAAGAAGCTATATACTGGACGGGTGAGGCCAGTACTGGAATATGGCATTGCAGCTTGAGCAACAGCAGCTAAGTCAAACTTTAACAAAATAAGTAGAGTCCAAAACCAAGGAATGCGAATCATAACTGGAAGCCTGAAGACAACGCCTATTAATGAACTAGAAAAGATCACTTGTTTACAACCAATGCAGGACAGAAGAGATAGCAGAGCCCAGCAACAAGCAGAAAAATTTAGAAGATTGACAGACCACCCTATGTATAACAGGTTTAATGGTTTTGGAAAAGGAAGACTGAAGCGTAGCAACTTTGTAGAAACTGCAAAACGAAAGATTAGGGCAGATCCCATACTTAACATATCAACAGTCAAGCCCATTTACTATGCACACAACTTTCCAGCTTGGAGACAGCAACAACTGCCTGAGATGATAGAAAACATTCCTGGTATTGAGAAAAAGAACACTCAGCATGAAACCGAAAGAAGAGAAATAACCCTAAACTACATAAAAGAACATTACCCAAGCAGCAATTGGACCCATGCATATACAGATGGATCAGCCAAAAATTCAATAGAGAATGGAGGAGGAGGAATTCTCCTAAATTTAAAAAATGGAGTGAAAAAAACACATTCAGTGGCAACTGGAAAGTTTTCAAGTAACTTCAAAGCAGAGGTAGAGGCTCTGAAAACTGCAGCAGAAATGCTCTTGATGGAGGAAAATAAAGAGAAGCAAATAGCTATCTTCACAGATGCAAAGTCAGCTGTCTCAATACTGAAGAGCAATAACAGCACAGAAATAGCTGACCTAAGAGCAGCACTCCATGGTCTAAGCCAGAAATCCAAAAAAGTTGTAATACAGTGGATCCCATCACATTGCAGTATACCTGGAAATGAAGAGGCTGACAGACTGGCAAAAGAGGGCGGACGACTACCACAGCCTGACATAGACATAACTTACAATGAGGCAAAGAGGTTGATAAAAAGCACCTATAAAACCAAATGGGAATCAGAGCATCCAGGCCACCAGAAGGATGATGCATATTACAAACTCGACCGAAGAGAACAAGTAGCAATCTTCAGACTCCGCACAGGACATAACAGGCTGAAATACCACTTGTTCAATAAACTAAAAATGGGAGATACATATGAATGTAATTGTCGAACTGGAAAAATGACAGCAAAACATTTGCTGCAGGATTGCCCAATATATGCAGAACAGAGAAAGATATTTTGGCCCACACCTGCTTCATTTGAGGACAAGCTCTATGGAGATATCAACAAGCTCAAGTTGACCGCAGCTTACTTTAACTACATACAGGTTGACATTTAAAGGTGTATGAAGAAGTATTCAGACTGCCACACTTCATACCACAGGTATGTCGGTTACAAAAGCCTCCCAGAGGCATGAAATGGAATATTGCTCGGATAGCAAATCCATTACGTGGAAAGTCCGAATCAAAAGCTCACTGTGTGAGCTTCATAAAAGGTGGAAAAAGTGTCCTAGTGGCACGAAATGGAATATTGCTTGGATAGCAAATCCATTGCGCGGAAAGTCCGAGTCGAAAGCTCACTGTGTGGATGTCATCTGCACACTGCATTCTTCTGGTTTCCGGAAGAACAGCCTATGGTGAACGGAAGGCCCAATATACGGAAGTGAGGCTAAGCAGCCATGTGCAGGACGTGACGATTCCTTGGGTGAGCCCAGTACCAGAGCGCTGTGTGTTGGCTCTGCAATTATGGAAGCCTCCTTGGATGGCGGGGAATGCCCATGGTCTGCCCCTGCCTTCCCTTGAGGGCTGACCAGGATGTCTTTGGCTGTTCTATATGGGCCAGCTAGGATGGGAGATAACACCACACCAGTGAGAGTCAAACGTCCTAAGAAACCCCCGGGAAGGTTAACCCGGTCAACAAATGCCCGCAGAAGTCGGATGTTTCGGCCTAACGGCGCAAGAACGCAGCTCTGCTGTAAACAGGCACAACGCAATCACATCCGGAAAAAAAACTCCGGATGAACGAAGAAGAAGAAGAAGAAGAATTAAATTTTGCAACGAAAGATTTCGCTTCCGCCCGAGTGCAAGAGCACGCTAGGCCCCATTTCTTGTTTAGGAGAAATTGAGTTTTGTTTGATTCGAAATAATTGTTGTGATTCGAAATTCCAAGTGGCAATACCTTCTGGTTCTGGACCTCATATATTTTAATAAAATTATTGTTTTAAACAATTTTATATTATAGTTATTGTGATGTAAAGGACTTTGTGAAAGATTTTAAAACTTATACCACGTGCAGCAGTCAGTTAATTTAGAAGACGGTCATAATTTCAAAAGAAATCTAACAGTGAAAGTTCCTCATATTATGATGGCAAATGCCGACTTATACTTGCGCTAATAGGCCACACTTGTGCCACTAAATTTACTTTGCCTATCATAAAGTATTTAAGGAGTATTTAAATAATTAAATTTAGAAGATTAATAATTATAACTCAATAGAAAATAGTGTTTATTTTGTTTCTCAGTACTCTAATCCTCAGTAATCTGCCTGACATTTTGCATTTTGTGTGAACATTAAGTTCTTCAAAATAATATGTTTTAATTATGTTTTATTGGTGTTGTGGTGCAGTTCTTGTGATATTATTGAACAAAAGTGGTGTATGTAACAATATTCAGCAAATTTAACTGGATTAGCTGCTATGGAAACAAAATAAAACCTCGGTAAGTGAAATTTTAAAATATTTTTTACCTTTTTAATTTCAATTGTTATTACTAAACCTCTCATTATTGTCATAATATTTCTAACCTATCAATTAATTATTAACACAGTCATGTTCCCTGTGTAATCGTCTTTAATTTGTTATGTAATACAATATATCTGCTACAATTTTAACCATTTTAAAAGCATTATTGTGACATATCCCTACTTCAAATTTTCTGCCTTGAATTTCTGTTTGGTCAGGACCACTTTTTTGTTTGGTAGGCAATCAGTTAATAATCAGTTCTAACCCGTTGTTCACTGTGTGCAACAACCACATATACTAAATTTTGCAGGTTCTGTTCATTGTCTGCAATCAAGACTGTATCATCTGCATATCTAATATTATTGATGTATCGTCCCCCAATGTTGATTCCTTCCATATCTTCTATATTTCTAAATATATTTTCACTGTACAGGGAAAAAAGATCTGGAGACATTACACATCCCTGTCTCACACCTCTTTTAATAAGCTGATATTGACCTACATTGTTATCAATTCTGATGGCAGACTGTTGTTTCCAATATATGTTTTTTACAAGTCTAAGGTCTTTTCCATCAATTTGTAGATCTTCAAGCATCCTTATCATGTCGACATGTCTCACTTTATCGAAAGCCTTTGTGTAGTCAATAAAGCAAAGATATAGATAAAATGGTCTACTATCTCTATTTAGGCGTCGTCAGTAATGATTGATGGTACCCCATGTGCACCTTGTGACATAATCGGTGTCTTCTGTTTGCTAATTGTTAAACCAAATTCAGAACAAGCATTGGAGAATGCAAATAGTAGATATTGTAATTATTCCTTAGATTGTGTCGTAACTGCAGCATAATCTGCAAAAAAGCAACTCTCTGATCAGTATCCTCCTAATTTTTGTCTTGGCCTCCAATCTCTGAGAATTGTAGAGGTCGCCATCTGAGCGTGAGTGAATGTATATACTACCATCCTGATCACGAAAAGCGTATTTCAGTAGAAGTGAAAAGTATATTCCAAAGAGGGTGGGAGTTAGTACACAACCTTGCTTAACTCCACTCTTGATTTCAAACTCTTCTGAAGTTGCACCATCAAACTTGATTGTATCCTTCATGCCTGTGTGGAACGATTCCACAATGGACAGAAGAGTTGGTGGGCAGCCAATCTTCTTTAGTGCCTTGAACAGAACCTCACGACTGATGAAATCAAATGCCTTTGTGAGGTCGATGAAGGCAATAAACAGTTGTTGATTCTGTTCACGGCATTTTTCTTGCATTTGTCTGAATGAGAATATCATATCAATGGTACACCGGTTCTGTCGAAAGCCACACTGTGATTCGGGGTAGACTTTATCTCCTAGGACTTGAAGTCTGCGCAAAACAATTCTGGCAAATACTTTCCAACAATACACAGAAGTCAAATACCCATTGTTGCAGTCGCTCCGATCGCCCTTGTTCTTGTATAGCGTTAAGATGCTTGAATCTTTGAAATCCTGTGGGACTTGTCCTTCTCGCCAGCATAGCTCTATTAGCTGGTGGATCTGTAGAATGAGTGTGCCTTGCCCACTCCTGATAAACTCTATTGGATTCCTATCTTTGCCTTGAGCCTTGCCAGATGCAAGTTCATTTATAGCACACTTAACTTCTGTTATGGTGGGGAGTGTGTCCAGGTGGTCAAGAGTTGGTAGGACCTCTATGGCGTTGAGGGCATCATCCGCTAGTTTGGTCTCACTTGAGTAAAGCTCCAAATAGTGCTCTACCCATCTATTCATCTGCTGTTTCTTATCAGTGATTATTTCTGCAGTGGGGAGATGTCAAGGTTGTCATAAGGCGGGCTATTATAAAAATGCTGGATGCCAAAGAAACAGTGACTGTAAGAAACGTTAGGGTTTGGTTGAGAAAGAACAATAACATAGAGCTATCCAAAACAACTTTGTGGAAAATTATAAAGACATTAGGCTTCAATTTTAGAAAGTATAAGGGGTGTAGAAATATCCTTTGCGAGCAATCGCATTTAGGAGCCACGAGATACCTACCTAGCAGATACCTACATGATATATGAGAAGCAGATACATACCTACCTTCGGGGGTTGCGTGGTCTCGAGATATGGTGTCAGCCTCGAGTGCAGGAGGTTCCAAGTTCATGCCCCAGTGAGGACCAGGATTTTTTTTCACATGGACTTCTAGTAATAAATTTCCACTGGTCTCTGAGTAGTGAGACCAGATGTCCGTGTGTATTGCTGCGCACGTAAAAAATCCCATGGGAGTTGGAAATCAAAAAAGAGTAGCCTAAAGGAGCAGCCTGGGCAAAATTTTGAGTTAAAAATCTACTCAAAGTATTTCAGGAACCTCACCGGTGCTATGGAGTTCGAGCACTGAGCTGAGATTCTCCAGACTCAGGTTTGCGTTAGGAGAAGAACGGAGCACTTATGGGTTACACCCGTGTGCCGTGATGTTTATCCATGGACTAAACTAAACTACCTACGTGAAATAAGGGAAATGTGCAAAGAAAATTATAACATAGTGTAATTTGATGAGACGTGGATCAATGCGCACCACACATGTGTAAAGGGATGAAAAGATAAAGCGATATGTGCCTAGTAGTAAAGGACAGTGTTAGGTCCTTGCTTCATTCCATTGGTGACAGGAAAGGGCTCAGGCAGTTCACCATTTTCCTGTACTCTTGCCTACATACCATCATGAAATAGCCGCACTATTTGGACAAACTTTTGTGGACAGTCATATTTCGCCATAATCTTCCACAGTCCATCTCTGCTGACTGTATCAAAAGCCTTGGTAAAGTCAATGAAAGTGGAGAACATTTCAGAGTTCTGTTCCTGACATTTCTCTTGCAGCTTCCTTGCAGCGAAAATCATGTCAACAGTTCCTCGTTCTTTTCTGAAGCCACATTGACTCTCAGGAAGAAGATCTTGATCGAGATGGGCCGTGAGGCGATTGAGAAGAATTCTGGTGAGTATCTTCCCTGCGATTGAGAGCAAGCAGATGCCTCGGTGGTTGTCACAGGATTGGCGGTTTCCTTTACGTTTGTAACGGTGGACTATTGACGCTTCCTTGAAATCTTGTGGCATGGTCTCGGTTACCCGTATGTTTGTAAAGACTTGGTGAAGCTGCTCTATTAGGACTGGCCCACCTGCCTTGTATATGTCTGCTGAGATGGAGTCAGGACCAGGCACCTTTCCACTGAAAAGTTGCTGGATGGCTTTGTTTAGTTCCACTTTGGTTGCAGGTCATCAAGCGTATCATTGATGGGAACTTGAGGAAGGCAGTTGATGGTTTCATCATCGAAGAAGGAAGTTGCATTTAAGATGTTTCTGAAATGATCTGCCCAGCGTTGAAGGAGTTCTTTCTTATCGGTGACCAATGTTCCCACATTTGCACCAAGGAGGGGAACTATGCCTGGTGATGGAGGACCGTAGACCGCTTTCAGTGAGTTGTAGACGTATTTCATATCATGTCTGTCAGCAGAGCCTTGAATTTCATCAGCTGTGCTTCTCAGCCAGGAGTCCCGCATGTGCAGAATTTTCTGCTGCACTACTCTCTGAATATTCTTAAAGGCATCTTTTTTTATGTTGACTTCGGGTCATTCACATGTGCCTTGAGGAGAAGATGTTTCTCGGTCAGCAATTGGTTGATGTCTTCAGAATTTTCATCAAACTAGTCTTTATGCTTTCAATGCACTGGACCCAGGATTTCTATAGCAGTGTTGTAAATTATATCCTTTAGGGATCTCCACTCTGTTTATGCATCCTGCTTAGTTGCAGCATTTGACTTGAGGCGGTCTTGCAGCATGTTTTCAAACGACAGCTGCATTTTAATTTTTTGCTGTTTAGGCGGGTGACATTTAGTTTATTTTGCATTTTACCCATTGAGGTCGCCGAGGTGGTTTTATGTGTATGTTTTTAATGTTTATTTTCGAGATAATGAGACGATGGTCTGTCCAACACTCGGCACCACACATGGATTTTGTTACCCGAACGTCTTGTCTGTTACTCCTCCTGACGATGACATAGTCAATGAGGTGCCAGTGTTTCGAACGAGGGTGCATCCACGATGTCCTATTTCTCATGGGAAGACGGAAAATTATGTTGGTAATCAGGAGATAGTGTTCGGCACAGGTCTGAAAGAGGAGGAGTCCATTGGTGTTACAATTTCTGACTTTTGTATTTTCCAATGATGCCACTCCAAGAGGCAGTGTCCTTGCCTACTCTGGCATTGAAGTCCCCAAGGAGTATAAGTTTGTCTCCTTTGGGAACAGATGTTAATTCATTGTGCAGGTCCTCATAGAACTTGTTTTTGACGTCATCTTCATTGGTCATAGTTGGTGTGTAGACACTCACAATGGTTGCATGCTTCCTTCCATTCAGCAGGGGTAACTTAATGATCATAAGCCTGTCGTTTATAGCCTTTGGAAATCCAGCTAGTTTGCCAACCAAGGCCGCCTTGATGGCAAATCCCACACCGGACAGGCGTCTTTCCTCGCTTTTCCTTCCACTCCAGAAGAATGTTTAGCCGGCACATACTTCACAGATTTGGCCTTCTTCTGGAAGTCGTGTCTCGCTCAATGTCGATGTTGTACCTGCCAAGCTCTCTCCAAATCAGTGCTGTTCGTCTCTCTGGACCCATCTCTATCAAGTAGAGTGCGTACATTCCAAGTTCCGATTGTCAAGGGAATATGGTTAGCTCTTTTAGCTTTACCTCTGCTTACCTTGCTTGTATGTCTTCCGCAGTATAAGGTACTCACCAACCGCGGCTAGCTGGTTAGGTAATGATGGAGCAGACAATGTTTAGAGCCTATTTTCTAGCCCCTTCCTCATGCTATGGAGGCGAGCAGTGCTTTCCTATAGAGGGCTGCTCAGTCGCTCAGGGGGCTGCCGAATCCCACTGCTGCTCGGTCAGTAGAAGACGACCATATGGCATGAGCCGCCTGTGTGCAGGTCTGTGACCACGGCTGCCAGCGTACCCATGCCTGCCGCTTCGCTGCTCTTTACACCGAGCACGCCAAGAGGAAGACCATCATTGCCATGGACGTCGTCTACGCCCTCAAGTGCCAGGGTCGTACACTGTACGGCTTCGGAGGTTAGAGGATCCAGTCACGGCCACACCCACCCGGCCCTCTTTTAGCCCCCCCCCCCCCCCCCCACCATCACACCCCAAATTTAGCACCCCTCTTGTTGACATTGTCACGAGTTCACACAATAATTGTTTTTGTTTCTCTTAGATGTCTGGGTGCCCGCCCGTTTCCTAGCCTCCCGGACAAATCTACAGGTGCTCAGTCTCCACGTGAAACCCGCTAGAACACCACGTGTTGCTGGCCTTCTTTTGTTTTAATAGTCACCCCCGTGACATTTTGGGGGGTTCTGTTCAGCGATTCCCTGGGTTTCTAAAAACCATAGCTCTCCAGACAATCCCTCAAGTCTTCAGTCTCTGCAAGGAAAAACAAGACCATGTGCTGTAGACATTTTGACGCTGTCTTTCAGCCCTGTACAAGTTTCTTTTAAGGCTGTCAGTTTCTAAGAGAGAGAGAGAGAGAGAGAGAGAGAGAGAGAGAGAGAGAGAGAGAGAGAGAGAGAGAGAGAGAGAGAGAGAGAGAGAGAGAGAGAGAGTCCTCTGGAGAAACCCACAAGTGCTCAATCTCACGCAAAGACAGACAAGACACATAGCAATCTCTTGTGCATTCAGGAAGATTGCTGAACTGATTGATGCCAAGTGATTGAGTTCGCTATGTATATCTGTGTATGAGACTGAGCACTTGCGGGTTTGTCTGGAGGGGTACAGTTCATAGAAACCCTGGGACTTACCCCAAAATAAAAAAATCTTTAAGGGGGTGACAATTAAAAAGAAAGAAAGACAGCAACACGTGCTGTGCTGTTGTGGCGGGTTTCACAGGGAGAATGAGCACCTGTAAATTTGTCCGGAGTGCTACAGTGCTGGGGAAACGGGCGGGCAGAAATAAAAAATGAAAAGAAAATTGTACACGGCTAAAAACAGACACCAAATTTTGTTAGCACTAGATACAAATACAAATCATCTTCATCATAAAGCTACCATTCTGTAGTTACCAGCACGCTGGCCGTTTGGCAGTCTCTTGACAGCTAATACACGCCTTCCTTGTTATGTTACTTGTAACTAGTAGTGATGATAATAAGGACAAGAAAACACAGTTTGCAACTGTTGCAGGTACAAGATAATAGGTGGCTACTCGACCACTTGCCTTCATCCACTGGCTTATTATTAAAGACACAACGAGGCGGCGCTGTTTGCCCGTATACACCCCTCGGAGGTTCGCGCGATAACTTATTAAGCCTCGTGGGGGGATGCCAATGTACGGGTGGTGGACAGTGTCCACCTTTGACCAATGACTTATAGAGAAGGAACTCTCGTTCATGAAGCTGGAGTACATGGTGTACCGCGGCTTGCCTCCTGAACATGTGGGTCATGGTTCCAAAGTGGTTCCCTCTTGAATAAAGGGGGGGTCATGGTTCCAAAGTGGTTACTTCCTGAATAAGGGGGGCCATCGTTCCAAAGTGGTTTTCTTCCTGCAGAAGGGGGGCCATGGTGACTCCTGAAAAGGGGGCCGTGGTACCACGGAGGATTACTCCTGAATAAGGGGGAATTGGTGCCACCGAGGTTTACTCCTGAACAAGGGGCGATGATTCCACGGAGGATTACTCCTGAACAAGGGGGAATTGGTGCACTTGTACAGGAGGCAAGACACCTGGACGACGTCTTGATGAATGTGGATTCCTGCTCTGTAGGTCAAAGGTCAGCTGAGGGCACTGTTGACCACTTGAGTGGCATCAATCAGTTCAGCAATCTTCCTGAATGCACAAGAGTTCTCTGTGTCTTGTCTGTGTGTACATGAGACTGAGCACTTGTGGCTTTGTCCGGATGTTAGGGTTAAGGGGTTAAGGGCTAGGGTTTGGGGTTGGGTTAGGGGCTTGGTGTAGGGTTGGGTTTAGGGGCTTGGGGTTTTGGGTTATGGCTAGGGTTAGGGCAAAAATATGGGTTTTTACTATATTTGTTTCCCCAAGGGATTTTTTACGTGCGCAACAATACACACGGGCGTCCGATCTCACTACCCAGAGACCAGGGGAAATTTTATTACTAGAAGTCCAATGAAAAAAATTCCCGACCCTCACTGGGTTTGAACCCGGGATCTCCAGCACTCGAGGCGGACACCATACCTCGAGACCACTCAGCTCCACTTGACTAATTCTGCACAAGACATAGTTTTATTGTTGCTGCTGTTGTTGTTTTTGTTGTTGTTGTTTTTTTTTTTTTGTGCATGCCTTCGCACGCTTTGAACTGAAGCGTAGCCCATGTGCTACTACTTCTAATGCACTGCCTAATTCTTGCGTGTAGATTAGCTTTCCCTTTACCAGTGTCCCTCGCCATCAGGTGTATCCCCTCCGACTCCTGAAGTACTTATGCTTTACTTCCCCAAGTCAAGAACTAGAAATCAATATTTTAGTCCAACTGACCGGTGTAGAGGATGAACCCACTACCTCAACATCAGCACACCGGATGTTTAAGAACGAGCGCTCATGTCCATTTGGCCATGCTGGTCTCATCATTGTTTTATATTTCTTTGCATTATATTATTGTAATACATATGCAGTGAGGGACCGTGTTTACGTGCGACGAGGCCTAATTGGCATATGGTGTCAATCCCATATAGTTATAGAATCATAATACTAATTTTAGTCTGGGTTGACCAGGCAGTCCAGATCATTGTAACAATTCCACCTCTATGGGGAATCGAACGCAGGACCCCCCTTGTCTTTATACAGATAGAATAGATGTGGCACGCATTCAAGAGACACACCTCAATGTCGATCGCAAATTCTCAGTCAGTGGATTCCAGGCCACACGTTTCGACCGCGAAGGACACAAAGGAGGAGTCCTAATACTTACACGAAATACAATAACTTGCAGCGAAGTATCTGTGATCTCTGACAACCAAACGGAAATTATAGGTGTTGATATAATGATAAAGGACGTGAAAATAAGAATTTACAATCTGTATAGCCCAGCAGATAAGGACCTTACACTCTCAAACATGAAAATAACTGACACAAAGTGCATTATTGTCGGAGACTTTAATAGCCGTTCAGAAAGATGGTGACATAAGCCTGGGTCACTGACATTGAGTTGAGTGACCGGGCGGGAGGAAGAATGGAGATGAGAGGGGGAGACAGTGGATTGACTGATCTGGCTACGAGGAAAACAATCAACCCTCAGAAATAATGGGGCGGATATGAGTGGAAGTCCCCAGGGGGGGATGGGTCGAGGGAGAGTTGTGTGTTGTGTGAAGTCAGGCGACTGGAAAGGCAGTGAGAGAAGAGACGGACTGCGGGTCGGGTCGTTTAAGAGAGAGCTCCGGTGTTGTGTTGTTCTTCGAGTTGTGAAGACAGGCCTGAACCCAGAGTGGGTTCTGTATTGAGTGTAGGCCAAACCCCAGAGTGGGTTCTATAGTTGAGCAGTGGCTCCAACCCAATGTGTGGGTTGTATTGTGTGAGCTCCAGCCGAGGATTGTAGCTGGATTACCTGTCTTGTGGATTGAGATTAGAGGCCAGCCGTGAGAAGGCATTTATGTGTGCTGGTTAAATAGTGAGGAGGATATTCATATCGGTTG
>JACEFZ010002242.1:0-31693 GCA_014155875.1 Cepaea nemoralis
GCGTTCGCAAGCCTTTGGCCACGGAGTCCGCTCACCTACGTCACTGCAATAAATCATTAATTCCACGAAGTTTTTTTTTTTTTTTAACTTCTACTATTTTTGCATGTGGATCAGCTTTCCCTATTACCATTGTCCCTCGCCATGAAGTGAACCCACCCCGACTCCAGAGGTGCTTGTAATTTACGTGCTCAATTTAAATGTGAGAACTCAACATTTTAGTCCAAATGGCTGGTGTTGGAGTTGAAACCGCAACCTCAGCATCAGATGTTTAAACACACCAGGTGTTTAAAAACAGAGCTCTTATCCATCGGCCATGCTGACCTATCGAGATATGTAGCGGCATTTAAGATGCCTGCTTGGTCCATTGATGGACTGACAAGAATGGCAGAACCAGCTAGAGTATATTCTTTGTCATTCCGTTGTCCCAGGTATTTGTTAGGTGATGTGTATTTATGAAAGAGCATCTTACCTATGGAAATCAGATTTAACCCATTTCTGGTGGTGTCTATTCGTTTCCATGGATATGAATCTGGGACAATCATCGCGTGTTAGGAGACGTGGATTTCTAATTCACCTATTAAACGTTAGTTAGTTTCATATCCTTTAAAGGACGTTGCAGTCAACACCAGCATTTTTTGCTGCTGTGATCTTTTGGCAAGTTTACATTCAGTAGTTTGCCATTGCTTGCTGAACGACCGGTCCCCATATCATTTCGTAAAAAACAACGCAACACGGTCTGCTGCTAAATCGCGTGCAGTTGTGTTTCGAAACCAGGGTATGCGGGATCACGAACCGCGTATGCAAACTCTTCGCCACGGAGCCGACAAATTCACCTATTACTCTAAAATAAATTCCACTCATTTTATATGTAGAGTATAAAATAAATTGTTTCTTTACAAAAGAATATATATTTGTACAAGCTATCAGGCGCCACGTTTATCATTAATAATCTACACTGGTCAGCTGGACTAAAATGTTGACTTCTCGTCCTTGACTTGGGGAAATAAATTACAAGTACCTTTGAATTCAGAGTGGGTTCGCCTGGTGGCGAGGGAATTCTAACCAACGCGGAAAATGCAGTCCAACGCTACTAGAAATATTGTGTGCAGACTACGTTAGAGTTAAAAGCGAGCATGTGAAACAAATTTAATTCGTAATCCCGCATACCGTGTTGGAAACACAGTTGCGAGGGGCAGCAGAGCACCTTGCGATGGTCCCCAAACAAATGTATGAGCGCCGGTCGTTCAGAGTGAAATGGCAAACTATTGAATGTAAAATTGCCAATAAATCACGAACAGCAAAATACAAAAAAATAAAAGCACGCTTGGATTGACTGTCGCATCCTGTAAAGGATATGCAACTAAAAAAAAAAGAACATATTTACAGGTTGTGACATTTTCAAGTCTTCTTTGTTGAATGTGAGTTTCCTTCTTCTGTTAGAGTTGATGCCGCCTGGAGTTGATAATCATGTCTATCCACAGCCTTCTGTCTTTGTGCTGCCAATCATTTCCGATACCGATGTTCTTTCATGCCAAGAAGTCAAACCATCCAGCATTTTCCCTCCTGGTCTCCCTCTGCCCGACCTACCTGTCCGACTTTCCCGTTGTGACGATAAACTCCAGCTTTCCACTTTTTATTACATGTCCAAAGTATGTGGGCTGTCTCCTTCTCTTTGAGAGTTAACTTCTCACAAGATATACTCATTACTCTTTTTATCCGTCTTCATTCTTCTTCCAAACCATTTCTCCCCACCCCCACATAATTTCAAACTAATCTTCTAATTATCCATGATTCACTTCCGTACCATCATGATATACATATCATTTCTTTCCTGTAGATATATAGACCCACTCACCACCAGAAGCTCACACATCGATGAACATCATCCACATATTCATTACTCGCTCATGCAACAGTTGCAGGTTCGATTTAAAACAGACCCCTCCATCCCTCCCCACTCCCCCACCCCCTTCCAAAAAAGAAAACCATCTGGTTTCATTATTATTTTAAAACCACCGGTTGCTACTTGTTTGTGAAATCCGGCTTTCACAAATAGAGATTCCAGGTTGCCTGTTAGACTGTCCAATTAGACGCGGAACTTCTCATCATTTCTAAACTTCTCTCTCCAAATTGAAAGATCCGACAAACGCCATCAGGTTTTTTGAACGCACCTTGCGACCCCGAAAAGATTAAATCTACGCTTCTAATATTCGCGCGAGGAGGAAATTAAGAAAGAAAAAAATGTCGAGAAGTGAACAAAAAACAAAAAGGTAGAAATTCTAGCGTTGAAGCTGCACAGTTAACCGCTGGCTCGTGTCTCTAATAGACCTCAAGGAAGGTAATTTGGAGAACGTGTGGGATGGCGATGGTTGATTCTTCGTACGGCGTCCAAAAATGTCGGGAATACATTTCTTTTTATATGACGCCTCCTCATAAAGTTAGCCATGGGCTATGTAGCGTATATTTGTAGATAGATCAAGTTGTATTTATCTGTGTCAATCGGGGTGAGGGAGAGTTCTTACGAGTTGTACTGAACCAGTCCTGATGTACGAAAGCGAATCATGGTCAAACAGCAGACAAGTGGGAAACATGTGGAAACAGCGAACGTATGATTTTAATGAAGAATGATGAGAACACCGTGGGTGGATGGAAAGAGAAATGAAAATATCTTGAAAGAAGTTAATCCACAAAGACAACTAGCGACTTGGATCAGAAGAAGACAGTCCACATTCTTTAGACATGTCATGACAAGGGGAAAACTGGAGTATGTCGTCACATCGGGAAAGTGAGGTGGGGGGGGGGGGGAGAGAGAGAGAGAGAGAGAGAGAGAGAGGGAGAGAGAGAGACCGAACGAACGAAAGAACGAACGAACGGACTTTATTTTCAAAGGGTAACAAATTGGGCACGTAGGCCCGTCTTACATTCGGCCCTTCCAATCACTCATCTTTCGTTCATCAGTAGTGCATAGGAAAAACATTGTCAAATGAATTTTGTAAACATAAACAATGCATATTACCATGCTATGAGACACATCCACCACAAACCCACACATCCCCCACACATCCCCCACCCAACTACACACACACACACACACACACCCCGGGCAAGCATACATTCCCCCACCCATCCACCACATCCCCACACCTACACAACCCCCCCCCCCCACACACACACACACACACTCCCACCTACCACACATCCCATCCACCCACACTCCAAGCATACATACATTTCCCAAGAGAGAAAGAGACAGACAGACAGACAGACAGACAGACAGACAGACAGAGAACGAAAGAACGAACGAACGAACTAACTTTATTTTAAAATGGTAACAAATTGGGCACGCAGGCCCGTCTTACATTCGGCCCTTTCGATCAATCATCTTTCATTCATCAAATGTGCATGTTACATTTACATAAGGAAAAAAACATTGCCAAATGGATTGTGTAAGCATAAACAATGCATATTACGCATGGTACATTCACATGGGGGGAAAAAAACATTGTCAAATGAAAGTTGTAAACATACTGTCATTTAAAACTGTCATTTACTGCCAGTATAGTACCTTGCGGTGTATGGCAGAGGGGTCTTTGAGCCTGAGGAATAAAGGCCGCCTGGCTAGTGCAGTCGCCGCGAACTGTGCAGGTTAGGATTTTCTTTTTGCCCCCGACAGAAAAAAATTCCTACACCTTACCGAGGGATCGAACCCGGGCAATGTTGTGAGACACATCCCCCATCCGCCCTCACACCCCGCAGCCACCCACACATCCCTCAGCCACCCACACATCCCCCACCCACCACACATACCTCCACGCACTCACACAGACTCAGGCAAACATACATGCTGCCACTCACCCACTGATCCACCACCCACACACATTTCCCCACCAACACATACATCCCCCACCCATCCAATATCCGACACGCACACGCCCACTCACATATTCTCCACCACCCACGCACACACCCGCAAGAGAGAGAGAGAGAGAGAGAGAGAGAGAGAGAGAGAGAGAGAGAGAGAGAGAGAGAGAGAGAAACGGCGAGACCAAGAGAGAATATGCTAAACAATTTCTTCTCAATGTATCAAGAAGAGATAAGATCAGAAATAAAGACATCAGGACTAAAGTGCGGGTTATAGCTGCACTAGATTTTGTTAGAAGGCAGCAGGTCAAGTGGTTTGGCCGTGCAAATAGGTTACCAACAGTATACCACAACAAGCAATGATGTACAGACCAGAGGGAAGCAGGGGAAGAGGCCGACCACGTAAATTATGGACACGGGGAATAACAGAGTCCACGGGAATATCAATACATGAAGCCCATAAGCGGGCACTCTCTCCCGCTGTTTTTACTTCACGTCGACACCGCAAGGTACAAGAGGAACATGATGAGATGAGATTTCTTCTTCTTCTGCACTCATCCGGAGAGTTGTGTTTTTTTTTCTTTTCGGACGTGATTGCGGTGTTCCTGTTTACAGCAGAGCTGCGTTCTTGTGCCGTTAGACCGATACAACCGACTTCTACGGGCATTTGTTGACCGGGTTAACCTTCCCGGGCTGGACAATTTGACATCATGGCATGGAAAAAACATCGGCATCAGAGATGATTGACAGTACATGAGACAGACGGTTGTAGGCAGACATGATAGCCAACGCCACACGGCATGAACTATCAGAAAGAGAAGACTAAGTTATTTCAGATTCCTTCTTTCTCAACCTGTGTTCAAAACCCAATGTTTGCTAATCGGATTCAGGGAAACAAGCTTTAGGACATGCCCGGAACTCCTGTAGTTAATTTGTTTTCTCTGTAAACTTCAACTAATACATTCTCAACATCACATAGAGAGCTCTCTGCAGAACAATGATTTTAACACTACCTGAAGGAAAGACTCTCGATCCTCTGCTATCTCATTTGCTAGTCTATATTATAGTGTACAATGGGAATCAAGGTGCGTATATTAAGACTCCTCTATAACTAGTTACCTATAGGTAAGGCTATGTTGCTATACCACTCAGTCAGCTTTTCGCTTATTTTACAACCACTCAGTCAGCTTTTCGCTTATTTTACAACTCCGTAAATCTATCGATATTTCTTGAATATTATACTATTCTTACAATCCTACGTACTGAAGGTCAATATTCATCGATCTCGACATGGGAGAATTTCGGCTTCGTGTGGTCCACCGAGGTCCTATCGCGTAGTTGCTCGGAAATCCGTTTTTGTCTATGGTCTCATGTTCCTAATCTCCATCTTAATATTACCATGAACAGAATTACACTTCTTTTTCTGCCTTCGTTCGGAACGTTGCTTTAGACGTAATAACGTTGGGCCTGTTTACAGCTTAGCTGCGATATTTGCACCTTTCGGTCGACACATCCGACTTCTTCAGGCACTTGTTGGCAGGGTTATTTTCCCGGATTACACGGATACAAACTCGCACGTTGTGGATGCATCCAGTAGGAAGCTCCACCTTAGGTTTACACTGTCCACCATGGGATTTTCATTTTTCCCCACTTCTCTCGTCTCTTTTTGCCTCGTCCCTTCCTCTAGTTTGCTAATCCTCTCTTCTCTTTTTTTGTGTTTACAAATTTGATTTGACAATGTTTTTTTTTTCCATGTGAATGTACCATGCGTAATATCATTGAGCTCAAACGAGAGCGAAACTCGAGTATAGTGCTTCCATATTGACGTGGATAGACCTTAGGTTCATACCAGAATACGATCAGCGTTGCCGGTAGTGTGTTGTGCTCAATGTTTAAAAAGATATCAATTGAAACGAGAACAAGAGTGTTGAAGTGCTACATGGAACCTGTACTTTTGTATGGATGTGAAGCGTGGACAATGATCAGCCAAGCTGAAAACCATCTGATGGCTGTGGAAATGTGGTTTCTGTGAAAAATGCAAAGAATACCATGGACAGACAGAAAAACCAATGAACAAGTCCTTCAAGAAACAAATGAAGATCGTAAGCTGATTAGAGTCATTAGACGTAGACAGTCATAATTTTTTGGACATGTTATGAGAAGAACTTACTTGGAGAACTTGGTAACAAATGGCAAGATCGAAGGGAAGAGACCAAAGGGAAGACCGAGAAGTAAATACCTGGATGGCTTGGCAGCATGGCATGGTCGAGATAGGAACACAGAGCTGATCCACGACTCTGGTAGTCAAGTGATATGGCAGAACATGACCGCCCACGCTTATCGACATGGCACATGATGGATGGATGGATTTGTATTTCACACGGTTCCATTACGTCAGTGGTACTCAACCTATTTTGGCCCATGCACCCTTTCACCATATGTTCAGAATGTCATCCCCCCTCTCGTATTTCCTCCCTATAAATCCCCCCCCCCCCCCGCCCCTACACAGTATACGTAAAATTGGAAGCTAAATTTAATAACACATGCTAGAACAAGTCTAGACGTCTACATAAAACGTGATTTGTGGATCTATTTACGTTATAAAACAAATTTCAGAATGGCGAGAAGTACAGAACCGTAAAGTATGGAGGGAAAAACAATATCAAGTAATCGATTCTTGTATTAACGCGATCTTGAAATAATCATAATTCCCAGCACCCACCCATGGAAACCCTAAAATTCCTCCCGGGGGGGGGGGGGGGGGGGGGGGGGATTCTCAACCGGTTGAGAACCACTGCATTACATTATGTCTCAACGTAGTTATGTGGACATTGCTGTATCATCTCCACGGTTTGTATATTGTTGCAGATGATGAAAGTTTGTCACCGTAGCGTCTTTTCCTTACGACTGTGTATCCTCCTACCGTCTGCTATCTAACCTGAATTCTGACAGCGTTCACCCTGTTTCACATGCGGAGCCTTTTAAATAAGAAAGACTTTATTTCGTCATGCTTATTTGTATTTCACACGGTTCCACACGTAGTTATGTAGTCATTGCAGTATCATCTTCACGGTTTGTATGCTGTTGCATATTTTTTAATTGTCTGGTGATGAAGGCTTGTCATCACAGCGTTCTTTCCTTTCTGTTATTTCCTTTTTGTTATTGTACTAGCCAATACTTCGTACATCCTATTGTGTACATCCCTTCAGCTGAGTGATGTCGTCATTTGAAGGCGACAAGTTCGAATCCATGCGTGGTCACTCTTTCTGAACATTGTTTTCATATTCCCTATTTTGTTCTCTAATGTCTACTTCATCTCTCTACTTCTATCAAAGCCTATCAATACATATGAATTTACTTATAATGAAAAGACAAACTGTGGGGGATGGAATAACCTCCGTCTCACCACTCTGTTCATCGCCCATGCAGGAATAGTCGCATAGTGAACGGTGATCACCGAAAAAAAAGAGAAAATTCAGACGCGAGTAGCTGTAACTACATTATGGCTTTCTTGACAACCGTGGCTGACAAACAATACACATTACAGCCTGAACACTGGAATTCTCTTGACAGTTCGGTCGCCTGCTATCGTGTATGACGGGGTTGATTTCCCAAATCGCATATCTCACTACCTCGGTTAGTCTGATCAGGAACTTAGGTGTGTCATTACGCCAACATAAACATACGGGTTTCATTTCCCGTCCCCCTGCCAGCTGTTACAGTAACCATTCAATCATAATTATTGTTATTACTTTAAGTCTGGGTAGCGGGGTAAGGTATCCCTATCAAAGGAGAAGTAAGGCGCTCCTTTCCCCCCGCTAGCCTACGGGGCACCCTTGGGCAAGGTGAAGTACCCGTTTAGCCCCCCAAACAGGGTAATGCGAAGCCACCGAGCAGGTGGTGGATCGGACTTAAGAGCAGCCGACAGATAGTTGTTGGTTATGGTTTCCAGTAACCGACGGTGGGCAGAGGATCTTTCAATTTAGGCAATGGCTACGGTCACCTGATCAGTATGGTCATTGCCAGGAAGGAAGAATGTGGACTTCCCTCCTTATTGATTCCCGGGCAGAGGAGGCTCGTCAGCTTTAGTTGGTATCGACTCTAAAAGAGGAAACTGTAAACCTGAAACCTTCGCTACCTTGCGGGTATACCCAAACGGGAAAGTCTTCGGGAGTAAACCCCGAGGACAAATTTCGAGATGGAGTCCCTAAGGCAGTTCCATGTTGTAAACAACATATTTCTGGCAACTCCTGCGACGGCACCGATGCCAAGTTGCATTGGCTACTGCCTTTCCCTTGGTCAACATCGGCGACGTGGAGAGGGGGAACTTGCTACTGGACAACAGCTGGTTCTCCGCATTCCATTGCCCAGGCTTGTGCCCTGGAGAGTCACGTCAGCATCGTGGACCAGCGGCGCTGAGAGGTGCCTTCCCAGCGGAACATTTCTGTAGTCTTACAGGGCTGACAAAGGCCTACTACTACTACTACTACTACTACTACTACTACTACTACTACTACTACTACTACTACTGCTACTACTACTACTACTACTATTACTACTTCTACTACTACTACTACTACTACTACTACTACTACTACTACTACTACTATATAACTACTGCTTTTGCTGCTGCTGCTGCTGCTGCTGCTGCTGCTACTGCTGCTGCTACTGCTGCTGCTGCTACTACTACTACTACTACTACTACTACTACTACAACTACTACTATTACTACTACTACTACTACTACTACTACTACTACTACTACTACTACTACTACTACTACTACATCTGTCCTTGGCACTTGTTATCATCATCATCATCATCATCATCCAGTTGCATTTCTGTGCAGAATTTCGCCCTTCGGAACAGTCGTTCTAAATTCATCACTGTCTTAAGCTATATGGAGATCGGCATGACCGGATGGAAAAGAAAGCTCGCTCTTAAACATCCGGTGTGCTGATGCCGAGATAGTGGGTACAACTCCCACACCGGCCAGTTGAACTAAAATGTTGACTTCTCGTCCCTTGACTTGGGAATGTAAATTACATGTACCTTAGAAGTTGGAGTGGGGTCGATTAATGGCGGGGGACACCAGTAATAGGGAAAGCTAATCCATACGCAACAATCAGTCTAGTGCCTAGAAGTAGTAGCACGTGATGAGCTATGTTTGAGTTCACAGCGAGCGAACGAAACCAAAATTAAGCCAGATGTCTTGTCCCTCTTGTTGTCATGTGTCTGTTACCTGTCATATCTTGAATCCGTCTACTCTGTGATCTACCAATTCTCCGCCTCCCGGGTACACTTCCTTCTATAATTATCTCCTGCAGTTACTGTAAATGTTATAGTTTCTAGGCATCTACGAAGAATGCAGCCTGAAATTACTTTCTTCCTTGGTAGTAATAATATTGATAAATAATGGATCCGCGTCTGTTAGAGACTGGATCATCAGAGAGTGAGCAGAGGGTATTTTGGTCGCCACTCAAGCCTTGGAGGAAAATGCAACTCACGTTCAATCAGGCTACCGTTGATATCCTCAGCTGGGAACTCTACGCTTGCTAACTGAGGAAAGGGATACAGCACGTTTGGGAATTTCCAGAAAGCCATGTAGTTGATTGGTGACTTCATATTTCATTTATCCATCCATCATGTGCCATGCCGATAAGGTTGGGCGGTCATGATTCGCCATTTCAATCGATCACCAGAGTTGTGGATCAGCTCAGTGTTCTCATCTAGACCATACCACATGGCCAAACCATCCAGTTATTTACTTCTATGTCTTGCTCTTGTTCTCCTTCCCTCGATCCTGCCAGTTGTCACCAAGTTCTTTAATTTATTTCTTCTCATAACATGTCCAAAAAATGTTCGCTGTCTGCGTCTAATTTATGTAACCAGTATACGATTTTCATTTGTTTCTTGTAGGACTTGGTCATTGGTTTTTCTGTTTGTCCAGATATTCTTTGCATACTGTTCAGAAACTACATTTCCACAGCCATCAGCTGTTTTTCAGCTTGTTTGCTAATTGTCTGAGCTTCACATCCATATAACAGTATAGATTCTATGTGGCAACTAAGCATTCTTTTTCTCTTTGCAATTGACATCTTATTATTCGTTAGTATGTTTTCCTTCTTGCAAAAGGCTACTTTCGCCATGGCAATTCTTGTTCTAATTTCTTCAAGGCATCTCCCATCCGTACCGATTCACTTGTTGAAGAATATTCTCATATACTTGTATATTACATTGTGGTATTTCCTTCGTGTCAAAAGATTGGAAGAGAACAATCTTCATTCCAATACCAAAAAAGGGCAACCTGAAATTATGCACCAACTATAGAACTGTTGCCCTGATCAGTCATGCAAGTAAAATTCTACTAGCAATCATAATGGGAAGGCTTCGTAAGAAAATGGAAGAAGAAATTAATGTAGTTCAAGCTGGATTTAGACAAGGAAGAGGAACAAGAGATCACATTCTCAATATGCGTTTAATAATAGAGAAGTGCAGAGAATTTAATGTAAACCTATTCTCATGTTTTGTGGAATATTCAAAGGCATTTGACTGTGTACAGCATCAGAAACTTTGGGAAATCTTGAGGAATATGGGCTTCCCACCACATGTAATACAACTCATAAGAATGCTCAATCTAGACCAACAAGCAGCGGTTAGAATAGACAGCGAGACATCAGATTGGTTTGACATCAAGCAAGGAGTCCGTCAGGGCTGTGTGCTGTCACCCTATTTGTTTAACCTGTACGCCGAAAATATACTGAGAAATTTAAAAGATGATATAAACAGGGAGCTATATGATGCCCTAAATATCGGTGGTCATGACATACTAGAGATTTGGTATGCTGATGATACAGTATTGCTATCAACAACACAGACTGGTATAGAAAACCTAATAGCCTCAACCCAATTGAATAGTGAAAATCACAACTCATATCTTAATACAGCAAAAACAAAGATAATGCATACAGATAAAACCACTATGGAGAAAGAAATATATATTAATGAGGAAAAATTGGAGGTGGTGGAAAATTTTGAATATCTTGGGTCATTGATTACCAACAACGGTGACACAATGAAAGAAATTAAACGACGACAATCAATTGCTCATCAAAGACTAAATCAACTGAATAAATTATGGAGTGGGACAGACATAACTACAAAAATTCGATTTTTAAGAGCATGCATCTTTCCCATTGCAACATACGCCTGTGAGACCTCGACACTTACTAAACAAGCTGAACATCGCATAAATATCTTTGAATATAAATGTTATAGACGAGTTTTAAGAATATCTTGGGTAAAGAAAAGAACAAATGCATCCATACTTCAAGAGGTGAATATTGAAGAAGGTTGGCTATTGCAGACGATAAAACAAAGAAAATTGAAATATTTTGGTCACTTGAAACGTCATGAAAGTTTGGAGAGAACAATAATGGAGGGGTATATGCCTGGGAAGAGAGGAAGAGGAAGGCCAAAGAGAAGATGGGTGAAGGATGTGGCGGATGATCTCCAGATGGATGTATCGGACGCATGACATCTTGCTTATGATCGAGAGGTTTTCCGGAAGGTTGTTATGGGAGCGAGGTTCTGCAAAGGACATGAATGAATGAATGAATTTCCTTCGTCCTAGTGACGACGATAATCTGTATCTTCTTACAATTCATTTCTAATCCTAGCTGTTCACTGTGTAATTTATGCCATAGCCATACTGACCAATGGCTGTAGCCAATGTCTTGACAACGAGATCTTTCACATACCATCACAAACTTGAGGCTATAACCAACAACTACGCGTAGTTTGCTCTCAAGCTTAATGCACTGACTGCTTTTGTAGTTTCACTGGTGGGAGTGGATGGTGGCGCAACGATTAGGGTGTCCGAAGGGAAGGGGTTGCCTCATTTTCCTGTCATATTCCTTGTGTATTTGTTTGGTTATGTTTGCAGCATTCATTCAATTTATCTATCTATCCATCTATCTATCTATCTATCTATCTATCTATCTATCTATCTATCTATCTATCTATCTATCTATCTATCTATCTATTTAAGTGTGCATGCATGCAGTGTATGCGAGGGAGTGTATATTCGGGTGTTATGTGAGTACGTGTGAGTAATATATGGATGTGTGCAGGTGTGTGTATCGCGTGGGTATGATGTGTGTGGGTGTGTGTATGTACATGTGTGTGAGAGAGAAGAGAGAGAGAGAGAGAGAGAGAGAGAGAGAGAGAGAGAGAGAGAGAGAGAGAGAGAGAGAATTGAGCGCACGCAAGTCATCTATCATGCTGATCCATATGTTTTGTGTATTCTCATTTTTTTTCATATTATCATTTTGATGCACTTGATTTTAACCTGCAAAAAATGAATTCATGTAAATTACTGTAAAGCAAGTGAGAGAGTTAGTGAGTGTAAGTGAGAGAGAGAGAGAGAGAGAGAGTGAATGAGTGTGAGAGTGTGTGTATGTAAAAAGAGAGAGAGAGAGAGAGAGAGAGAGAGAGAGAGAGAGAGAGAGAGAGAGAGAGAGAGTTGAGCCCACGCATGTCATGTAACATGCTATTCCATATTTTTTATGTATTCCCATCTTTCATATTACGAGGTATCGTTTAATGCCACTGATTGTCCTGTAACATGCCATTCCATATTTTTTTTTTTAAGTTCTCATCTTATCATTTTGTATGCCACTTGATTTTATCATGTATAATATAACATTACTGTGATGTGAGTGAGAGAGTTAGTATGTGTGTGTGTGTGAGAGAGAGAGAGAGAGAGAGAGAGAGAGAGAGAGAGAGAGAGAGAGAGAGAGAGAGAACGCAAGAGAGAGAGAGAGAGAGAGAGCAAGAGAGAGAGAGAGAGAGGGGGAGAGAGAGAAAAAGAGAGAGTTGAATTGCATCACTAATTTTTACGCTACAAAATGTATATGTACAATTTTTTTCTCCACTTCTTGCAATCGCGAGAATTCTCACGACAATCGTCAGTGTCTCAATTGTGTGTAAAGTGTGGGAGTTTGTTCTTATTAGTTTCAGTGATCATGTGAGGCATCATGTATTTGTCTAGATGTGAGGATGTATGTATGGGTGTGTATGTGAGGGATATGTGTGTGTGTGTGTGTGTGTGTGTGGGGAATGTGTGTGTGCCTGTGAGAGAGAGAGAGAGAGAGAGAGAGAGAGAGAGAGAGAGAGAGAGAGAGAGAGAGAGAGAGAGAGAGAGAGAGAGAGAGAGAGAATTGAGTGCTCGCATGTCCTGTAACATGCCATTCCATATTTTTTGTGTATTTTCATCTTTCACATTATCATTTTGTATGTATGACACTTGATTTTATCATGTATAATATAACATTACTTAATGTGAGTGAGAGCGTTAGTGAGCGAGAGAGAGAGAGAGAGAGAGAGAGAGGAGAGAGAGAGAGAGAGAGAGAGAGAGAGAGAGAGAGAGAGAGAGAGAGAGAGAGAGAGAGAGAGAGAGAGAGAGAGAGAGCGAGTTGAATTACATCACTAATTTTTAAGTTACAAAATGTATATGTAATATTTTTCTCCATTTTCTTTACAATTTTGCGACAATGCTCACGACAATCATCATCACTGTATGTGTGTGTATAGTGTGGGAGTTTGATCATAATAGTAGGTTGGGGGATGGGGCAATGTGTGTGTGGGTGGATTCGTGATGTGTGTGGGTGGGCTCAGGATGTGTGGGTGGGCGGGGTGGGATTGTGTCGTGTGGGTGGGGGATTTGTGTGTGGGTGGGTGGGGGATTTGTGTGTGGATGCGTGCGAGATGTATGGGTGTATGGGGAGATGTGTTTGTGAGTGGGGATGTGTGTTTGTCTAGGTGGTTATAGGTGAGTGGGTGGAGGAGGATATGTTGGTGGATGATTGATGGTGGGTTATAGAATGGGTGGGGGTATATGTGTGGGTGGGGAGATGTGGGTGTGGGGATATGTGGTGGGTGGGAGATGTGTGCAGGTGGGGGTAGTTGTGGGTTTGGGGATGTGTGTGTGGGTGAGGGATGTCTATGAGTTAGGGATGTTTGGGTGGATGGGTGGGGAGTGTGTGTGGGTGAGAGATGTGTGGGTGAATGTGTGTGGGGGATGTGTGTGGGTTGGGGAAGGGGTGCGTGATGGGTGTGGGTGATGGATTTGGAGATGTGTGTGTGGGTGGGGGATATGTCTGGCTGGGTGGGGGTGTGTGTGGCTGGATGGAGGATGTATGTGTGGGTAGTGAGGGTGATTGTAGTTGGGGGACGTGTGGATGGGTGGGAGATGTGTGGATAGATGTGTGTGTGGGATGTGTCTTTGGGATGTGTGGGGGTGTTGTGTTGTGTGGGAGGGGAGCTGGGTGTGGATAAATGATGTTTGTGTGGGTGGGTGAAGGTGTGGGTGAAGGATGTGTGTGAGGGTGGGGGATGTGTGCTTAGATGGGTGGTTGGGATGTGTGAGTGTGGGTGGGTAGATAGGAGATGTATGTGTTGATGAGTGGGTAAGGGATGTGTGGGTGCTAGTGGTTGAGGGATAAGTACGTGTGTCTAGGGATGTGTGAGGGGATGAATGTATGGGTTGGGGATGTCTGTGTGGGTTGTGTGTGCGTGGATGGGAGGTGTGTGTTTGTGAATGGGGAATGTGCTGGTGGGTGGGGATGTGTGTGAGGGATGTTTGTATGGGTGGGGAGATTGTGCGTGGGTAGGGATGTGTGTGTATATAGGTAGGGGTGTGTGGTTAAGGGATGTGTGGCTGGGGGAATGGGTGGATGGAGGATGTGTGGTTGGGTAGAGGATGTGTGGGTGAGTGATTGTATATGAGTAAGGGTGTGTGGTTAAGGGATGTTGTGTTGGGGGATTGGTGGGTAGAGGATGTGTGGGTGGGTAGAGGATATGTGTGTGGGTGAGTGTGTGCAGGTTAGGAGATGGTGGGGGATGTTTGTAGGTGTGGGCTCGGGATCTGTGAGTGGGCTGGGGGAGATGGGAGATTATGTGGGTGAGTGCGGAATTTGTGTGTGGGTAGGTACGGAATATGTGAGTTGACGAGGAGATGTGTGTGTGGCTGGGGAATGTGTGTTTGGCTGGGTGGTTGGAGGTGTGTGGGTGGAGGAGGATATTGGATGAGTGATTGTTGGTGGGAAATGGCACAGGTAGAGGATATGTGAGTGGGTGGGGAGATGTGTGTAGGTGGGGGATGTGTGGGTTATTGAATGTATGTGTGCTTGGGGTGTGGGTGGATGGGATGTGTGGTGGGTGAGAGGTGTGTGTGGGTGGGGAGATGTGTAGGTGTAGGGATGTGGTGGATGGGTGGGGGAATGTATTGTATGTGTGTGTGGTTGGGTGGGGGAGTTGGAGTGAATGGGGGATGTGTGGGTGGGTGGTGGATGTGTCTCATAACATAGTAATATGCATTTTATATGTTTACAAAATTCATGTGACAATGTTTTTTTCCTATGCACTGTTGATGAAAGAAAGATGAGTGATTGGAAGGGCCGAATGTAAGACGGGCCTGCGTGCCCAATTTGTTACCCTTTGAAAATAAAGTCTGTTCGTTCTATCTATCTATCTATCTATCTATCTATCTGTCACCGCCTCACCTTTAGAGATATTAATTAAAGGGCTGCAACTCCAGCCCAAGGGATAGAAGTGAGTCACTCAAGGCCCCAGTAATATAGAACCTTCTCGAAGGACTGGTCATTGAGTCCAGGGTTCCGTGGACACTGATGTGGCCCGCCTATTGCGGGGTCCACGAGGAACTCGGACAGAGTTACCACCCGTGTCGGATTGGGACACGTGTAGACCGGGAGAGGACAGACGGACTTCAGAGAGGCAACAGGGCCTGCCTTAGAGGGACTCAATAGATATCAATAGATATATATATATACATAGGCTAGATAGTTTGCTAGACTGTTGTATGATAACTATGTGTTTGATGTTAACTATCTGTGATATGTAATATAGCGCGGGATTGTTAACCCACTGCGCCAACGCACTGTATATTGAAATACAATAAATGTTCGATATCATAGCGAACGGAGTTATTGTTGCCTGTGTGAACCCGAGCTCAGATACCTAGATAGGAGCAAGACGATGACAGGCTTTTTGGGGGCTAGTTTTCCGGTTTTGGCATAAAAATCTAATGTTACAGAACTATTAATTGCCATGTAAAATCACCAAATTGATTATATCAAATTGATTTTTTGTACCACAAATTGTTAACTTTACAAGTTTAAAACATTAGTAGCTATCTAGCAATAAAATAGAATTAATCTGAGTCCCTCAGCAGTGTCTCAGCAGTGCCTCAGCAGTGTGTCTCTCATTATTGTGATTACGATACACTATTTTTGACATGACTGTGACATTTTTTGACTGTTACTAATGTTTTCTCACTCTACGAGCAGATTGTTCCACGAATAGTGGCGCGTGCAACCTATGTAACCTTTCCAACTGTGGCGAGAGTACAAGACAACATCGGCGAGTTCTGGGATTAAAAGCTAAGTTTCATATCATACCCATTGCAACTCTAAGCTGTACTTCTCACCATCCATCAATGTATCATTTGTTTCACATTGATTTGTTTGCATATTCATGACCTTGTAACCAACATAACCTTGCATTTTGATTTACACATTTAATAATTAAGGGAGATAACGAAATTTTCCACTCCCCAACATTTTTTTCTAAGGGATTTAACTTTATAAACAGTACCAACAAGTAAAACACAAAATGTCTAGCTTAGATAAATGCATTGAGCAAGGAATAAAATTAGGTTATAAAGAAGAGAAACTGTCAGAATGGGCACAGAAAACGCACGCAGAAAACATTGCCCGTGAAGAAAGAGCGATAGAACGAGAAGAAAAGAAATTGCAAATGGAGGCAGAAGAAAAGAAAATGCAAATGCAAATTGAAGAGAAGAAAATGCAATTGCAGGCTCAGGAGAAACAGATGGAGCTCGAGGCGGCGGCCAAACAAGCCCAATTGAATGATGATACACAAATAAAACTGAAACAGATGGAGATTGAGTCCAACGCAGAAATATCTGTGAGTAAGCTAAAAAGCAAAGAAGAGGAACAAAAATATAACAAGTATAAAGGCCTCGTGAAGGCGTTCTGCTCAGGAGATTCCATCAGCGCCTACTTGGAAAATTGTGAGTGTTTAATGTCCTCACCATAAGATCATAAAATCAGATTGTGGGTGGGGGGGGGTTGCGTGATGGGTTGTGGGTGATGGATTTGGAGATGTGTGTGTGGGTGGGGGATATGTCTGGCTGGGTGGGGGTGTGTGTGGGCTGATGGAGGATGTATGTGTGGGTTAGTGAGGGTGATTGTAGTTGGGGGACGTGTGGATGGGTGGGAGATGTGTGGATAGATGTGTGTGTGGGTTGTGTCTTTGGGATGTGTGGGGGTGTTGTGTTGTGGGAGGGAGCTGGGTGTGGATAAAATGATGTTTGTGTGGGGTGGGTGAAGGTGTGGGTGAAGGATGTGTGGAGGGTGGGGGATGTGTGCTAGATGGGTGGTTGGGATGTGTGAGTGTGGGTGGTAGATAGGAGATGTATGTGTTGATGAGTGGGTAAGGGATGTGTGGGTGCTAGTGGTTGAGGGATAAGTACGTGTGTCTAGGGATGTGTGAGGGGATGAATGTATGGGTTGGGGATGTGTGTGTGGTGTGTGTTGATGGTGTGGTGGGAGATTGTGCGTGGGTAGGGATTGTGTGTGTATATAGGTAGGGGTGGGTGGTTAAGGGATGTGTGGCTGGGGGAATGGGGATGGAGGATGTGTGGTTGGGTAGAGGATGTGTGGGTGAGTGATTGTCTATGAGTAAGGGTGTGTGGTTAAGGGATGTTGTGTTGGGGGATTGGTGGGTAGAGGATGTGTGGGTGGGTAGAGGATATGTGGGTGGGTGAGTGTGTGCAGGTTAGGAGAGGGTGGGGATGTTTGTAGGTGTGGGCTCGGGATCTGTGAGTGGGCTGGGGGAGATGGGAGATTATGTGGGTGAGTGCGGAATTTGTGTGTGGGTAGGTACGGAATATGTGAGTTGACGAGGAGATGTGTGTGTGGCTGGGGAATGTGTGTTTGGCTGGGTGGTTGGAGGTGTGTGGGTGGAGAGGATATGGTTGAGTGATTGTTGGTGGGAAATGGCACAGGTAGAGGATATGTGAGTGGGTGGGGAGATGTGTGTAGGTGGGGGATGTGTGGGTTTATTGAATGTATGTGTGCTTGGGGTGTGGGTGGATGGGATGTGTGGTGGGTGAGAGGTGTGTGTGGTGGGGAGATGTGTAGGTGTAGGATGTGGTGGATGGGTGGGGAATGTATTGTATGTGTGTGTGGTTGGGTGGGGGAGTTGGAGTGAATGGGGGATGTGTGGGTGGGTGGTGGATGTGTCTCATAACATAGTATATGCATTGTTTATGTTTACAAAATTCATGTGACAATGTTTTTTCCTATGCACTGTTGATGAAAGAAGATGAGTGATTGGAAGGGCCGAATGTAAGACGGGCCTGCGTGCCCAATTTGTACCCTTTGAAAATAAGTCTGTTCGTTCTATTTATCTATCTATCTATCTATCTATCTATCTACTCATTTATCTAATATATCTATCTATCTATCTATCTATCTATCTATCTATCTATCTATCTATCTATCTATCTATCTATCTATCTATCTATCTATCTATCTATCTATCTGTCTGTCGTTTCTGTCTGTTATATATATATATATATAGATATTATATATATATATATATATATATTATATATATATATATATATATATATATATATTAATTTTTATGTTTCAATGTTAATGTTACATACATAATAGATAACTTATGTGCGAAAAATAAGTGATTAGAGTGGCTGAATGTAAGACGGGCCTGCGTGCCCAATTTCTGACCCCTTGAAAATAAATTTCGTTCGTTCGCTCACTCGTATTATAAGCAATGCGCCAAAGCGGCTTCCCTGTTTGATAGTGTAACATAATACCAGCGGGCGAGTTGGTGTAATGGTTAGGGAGTTATGTTGACAATGGCATGAACGCAGTGGGACAAGAATTCAATGCCTGCACAACTCTAACAACTGTACTAAAGCCTACCTGGCGTAACAATAGGCTGCGTTAAGGCATTTAACGTTCACGATGAAAAGCAAGAAAAATAAGAACAGAAAGAACAAGAAAAACAAGAACAAGAACAAGAAAAACCACGAAGAGCAAGAAAAACAAAACAAGAATAAGAAAAGCAAGAAGAACAAGAAAAACAAGAAGAATTAGAATAAGAAAAACAAGAAGAACAAGAAGAACAAGAATAAGAAGAACAAGAAAAACAAGAAGAGCAAGAACAAACATATAAGAAGAAGAAACATACGAATAATAAAAACAATAAGAACAAGAACAAGAGGAACAAAAAGGACAAGAACAAGAAGAACAAAAACAAGAAGAACAAAAACAAGAAAAATAAGAAGGACAAGAACAAGAAAAATAAAAAAAAGGCAAGAACAAGAAAAAAAGGACAGGAACATGAAACACAAGAATAAGAAAAACAAGAAGAAAAAGAACAAGAAAATCAGAAGAATGAGAACAAGAAAACAAGAAGAACAAGAACAAGAAAAAATAAGAACAAGAACATCAAAAAGAACAAGGACAAGAAAAATAAGAAGAGCAAGAGGAACAAGAACAAAAGCACAAGAAGAAGAAAAACAAGGACAAGAAGAACAAGAAGAACCAAAACTACAAGACCAACAAGAAGGACAAGAACAAGAAGAGCAATAACAAGAAGATTAAGAAGAACAAGAACAAGAAAAACAAGAATGACAGGAACAAGAAATAAAAGGACAAGAACAAGAAAACCAAGAAGGATAAGAAGAAGTAAAACAAAAATAAGAAAACAAGAAGAACAAGAACAAGAAAAACAAGAAAAGTAGGAACAAGAAAAACAAGAAGAACAAGAACAAGAAAAACAACAAGAACAAGAACAAGAAAAACAAGAAGAACAAAACCAAAAACAAAAATAACCAAGAAGAACAAAAACACACATTAGCAAGAAGAAAAATAACAAGATTAAGGAAAACAAGAAGAATAAGAACAAGAGGAACAAGAACAAGAGAACAAGAACATGAAAAACAAGAAGGACAAGAACAAGAAAAACACGCACAAGAAGAAGAAGAACAAAAAACAAAAAAAACAAAAAGAACAAGAAGAACCAGAACAAGAAAAACAAAAAGAACAAGAAAAATAAGAAGAAGAACCCCCCCCCCCCCTCCCCCCCCCCCCCCCCCCAAAAAAAAAAACACAAAAACAAGAAGGACAAGAACAAGAAAAACAAGAAGGAGAAGAATAAGGATAACAAGAAGAAAAACAGTATGAACTACAATAACGACCAACTACTGAAATTTGCGGGATCCCTGATTGTTGTACTACAATTCAAAAACATTTCAAGACACCGTTGCACAAGAGGACATCACAGCCTAGCCCTACTCATCCTCCAAGTTGCTGCAGGCTCATGACCCTCTCACACAAGCACGCTTTCATCTGCTCACGGAGGCAAGAAGTTCCAAGCGTGAATCTCCGCATCTAGCAGCAGCAGGTGTGTGGGATAAGTGTTCCAAAACCACCAGGATAAAAATGAATGGCCACGTAAGGCAGGAGCTGTTGAATATTTCAACAGAATTATTCTTTCCATCCGCGAACGAAAGAAGAGGATTTTCCCCTTATTGACTTAGTTTTTCCCCGCATTTTAAATTGTTTTTCTGTCTAGTTTCTGGGACTATTTTTACCGAGTTGTTTATATAATGATAACGTGGCAGCGGTGGTACATTCTTTGGGGCGTTTGTTTACCGAAACGGCGGTTCCCGGTTCAATGTCCAGCTATTCTAGGTAAGAGTATTATTTCTCTGGTCAGTACAGCTCTTAGGTCGCTGCATCCTTGTGAAGTGGATAATTTTATTGGTATTCTTTGAAGAATCGGGAGACGAAAAGGCAAGGTGGAAGAGAACTGATCCCTTACCTCATTATGATGTGGCCTGGAATATATACAGTACAAACAAAAACGATCTAACGGCTGTATCTGATACTTCTTCTTCTTCTTCTTCTTCAGCGTTGCGAGCCTTTGAGGTTCTTTGCTGCAGTTACAAGCCATCTCCATTCGTCTCTCTGGTTGACCTTCTCTTGCCAGTCGTTGATTCCAAGTGCTTGTAGGTCTGTATATATATATTATCTCTCCACCGTCTTCTTGGTCTACCTCGGGGTCTACTGTCATTTATTTCCTGAGTGTAAGCGAGTTTTGTTTCCCTATTATCTTCCATTCTTTCTATATGCCCCAGCCATTGTAGTCTATTAGCCTTCATGATACTAGTGATCAGCTGGGACTTAAACAGATCATAAATGTCTTTGTTACTTCTTCTTTTCCACTCTCCACTTTGTGTATCTCAAATGGGTTGTATCTGATACGCGTGATTATATTTAATATGGCCTATATTTGGGGGAAAAAACATACAGATAATAAGTTAAAGGGGACATTACAATTTTGACAGTAGTTATTTTTATTTCCTCGCTTGCTTTGATCTGTAACGTTGTCCACAAGTACTACTACTTCTAGTTCACTAAATTGATTGTTGCGTGTGGATTAGCAGTCCCTATTTACCAGTGTCCCTCGCCAGATAGGCGAACCCACTCCGACTTCAGAGGTACTTGTAATTTACGTCCCTAAGTCAAGGACGAGAAGTCAACATGTTATTCCAACTGACCGTTGATGGTGTTGAAGAGGGAAGATTACCTGACATCTGCTGTCCAATCACAAGGTGTAGTGCACTAAATGGTGTTGGCTTTGGGTGGAGCTGTTTGATATCAATGTGTGGCAGTAGAGATGGTGAGCTGTGTTGTGGTATATTTATCCCATGATGATATGCAGCCATGAACATTCCAGGAGTGGGTAGTCTGTCCCAGGTCACTCGAGAAATCTTGTCAGGGTAGCTAGGTGTGGAAGAGAGTAATGTGGGCTCACTCCATTGATCTACAGGGCTGAAGATGAAGATATATGTGTGTATGTTTGTGTGTAGCATTTCATGATTTACACGTAGTCAGATCAGACCCAATCTCTCTTCACTGGAGTGTGTGGGATCTGTGTGTGATAGATTTAACTGAAGTGGAGACATCCTGTGGGTACGTACATGGGAATAATTGCGAGGCCAGGATAGACCAAGATAATGCCGAAAGGCATGATTATCTTAGACAACATGAATTGTTATCTTATGATAACAGTAGTATAGCTGCAAGTGATGATGCCGTGGGTGGTTTAATAACAGGGTTCGCTGCTTTAATAATGAACATTGATCATTGATGCAATCATTGATTCTTCATGCATTGATTCATGCTTCCATTGATTACGTGGAATATATAATCGAATATGTTGTACCTTTTTTGTCACATTAGTGGCCTCTGACTGCAGCTGTCAGGGCATTCTTGGACATTCGTTACTCTCACAATTGAAGTACCCATACTTTTGTTCATGTCTCTGTCTTTAATTTTGTAGTCCCCTTGTTAGTCGCATAGCTTCTTTTGTTGCATTATGTTCTGACTAGTTCAGGGATGTGATATCTGCTTGTTGTACCTGGTGCACTCAGTGGACTTGGCTTGGTTGTATAGGTCTGGATAGGCGTGGGGCACATCCCATCCTTGATCCCTGGTGTTGAACTGTAGTTATCTGTACTGCTGTACTCAATGCTGTATTTGGGTGTCCTTGAACTGTAAAACCCATATTTGTGACTATTATCTGTGTATTTATTGTTGCTTATATTATGGTCTTTTTGTTGAGTCTTGTTTCAGTCAGCTTAGGGATGTGAGTATCCAATTGTGGTACTTGGGGTATCCTGTGGGCTCAGTCGAACATAGCAGAGGTCTGGCTGTTTGTAGAGACTACTCATTATTGTTGATGTTGGTGTTGGGAAGCAGTTGGCTTTACTGATGGATTTTATGTCCCGATGTCTGTAAACATTGTTTATGAGCTGTGAATCTGGACAAATAAAAGTACTATTTTGTACTGTTATAAGTACTCCTTATTGTCATTGATTTGTTTGTTTAGTCTTTGTTGTCTAGTTTATTGTCTACATTCATTAATTATGGTACAGTCCAACTCTAAACTCTACTGTCTGGGTATACAATTGTATAGCCGCCTGCCCAAGATCCCGATTATTCTTATTTCTAAATATATTCTTTTCCTGAAGTTAGGGACATTGATAGGTTTTCTCTTTCTTCTTGTAATTCCTTTTCTTCTCTGGCTCATGTATAGTCATTGTTGCGTGTCTTTACTTCATATCATTGTGGGTCAAGTGAGAAGTTGAAGGAGGTAGATCCTCCTATTAGCTCAGTCTTTTTCTCTTGCCTCCTGCTTCATTACAATGATAATAATAACGTAAAGATAAGATAAATATAAGTTACACCACAACACAGCGAATCGACATCTCGATCTTAGAGATCTTGACGGCAGAAGTCACTTCTCTTATCTCATATAGGTCAAAGTTACGCCGGTTGTCGTTAATTCCTAACTTCCTGTCACTCTATGTCGACCTGGGAACATAGGTTAATTTTAAATAAATACTCTCACCTATGGGGATTTAAATACACGGCCTGGACAGCAGACAAGCGTGTTTCTCTTAATATTTCTCCTTAAATCTCATGCACTTTTATATCTGGATTTATTGAGTGGTCTTTTAATAAATGCAGTTTTCAGCCGTAGACACTATTATTCTTCTGTCCCCAATATTATCAACTGTCATTACTGCTTATATACCTTGTGGTGTAGGACAGGTGGTATTTTGAGCCTTAGGAATTGGGGAATTAATTAATACACACTTTTTTTTTTTTTTAATTCGCATATCCTTTTACAGGACTTAGCTGTCAACAGCAGCATCTTTCAGCTGTCTGTTGATTTCTTGGCAAGATTACGCTCAGTAGTTTGCCATTGCTTTCTGAGCGGCCGGCTCAGTGTCCCGCAAGTCACCAGCGGGGGACGAACCGCTCCCAGCTCGCTCCCGCTACGAGACTGCGTGACAAACGGGATTACGGAGAAAGCGTTGTAACCCAGAGAGACCGGCAATACAAACTTAGAAATAGGAAATTAATTAGTGTAGTCCCTGCGAACTGTGTACGTTGGGTTTTCTACGACGACCTATGGGATAGTGTGTACAGTGCAGAAGAACAGACGGATCAGACTTTCGGTCCCCAACATGGAGGACTGGCTTTTGAGCTATTAAGGCATATGGAATGTTTATGCTTGGGGTTAAGCGTGTTCTGCTACTGAGTTAAGTGTGTGGAGCGATACTGTGAGCTGTGAATTTCGTGTGGGGTGCTTTTACATTTGTCCGCGGTTGTTTGTAGCGTGAATTGCATGTTCAGAACAATGGATGAACTACCTGAGTTGCCTTGTGCAGTAATGTTTGAATGTTGTATTTCTAGTTACTGCCGCTTCCTTCGACGATGAATCTTATATTTATGGTGGCGGACTTTTGTGATGGCATTCTGGTAGCGGCATTATGCATAGTATACATGTGGATGGAAAGTTGTTCATTCTCAGAAGGCTGAAAACTAAAACCAAAACTAACAGCGACATCGTCAGAGAGGTGCTGTTTACTGATGATTGCGCTTTATGTGCCAACTAAGAGGCGGACATGCAACATAATGTTTCAGCTTTCTCATATGCCTGTGCCAACTTTGGGCTCAATATCAACTTGGCGAAGACTGTAGTTATGTACCAGCCAGCACCAGGGAATAATCACACTGTGCCGAATATCAAAGTGAATGATCATAGACCATTTGTAGACAAATTCACCTATCATACAAACAGTGTGTTGAAGTAAAGCACATATCTTTTACAGGACGTCGCAGTCAACCTCAATATATTTAAACTGTTTTTGATTTCTTGGCAAGTTTACGTTAAGTAGCTTATCATTGCTTTCTGAACGACAGGCACCCATACCATTGTTTGAAAACCATCGCAAGGCGGTCTGATTCGAAATATTCGAACGCAGCATGCGGAATTGCGTTTACAACTCCTTCGCCGCAGAGCCGCCTTGTACTCCACATACACATATCTACTCACAATTAGGAAACATATGCGTATGGTTCATAACAACATGTGGATTGCGTTATAATGTGAAGAGGGCATCGTTGTTGTTTTTACGTAAAGAATTATTTGACAGATTTCAAATGTTCTTTGCCAGTTAGGTCAATAGGGTATAAAATATGAATATCGGATTTCAATTTTATTTTTAACAGACAGGAAGGCAGCCAGTTGTACAAACAGCAGATTGGACGGGCAAAGAAACCGGCATGCAGACTGAGGGACAGATTGAAGACAGAAATACTGACCGATTTGTCGCGTGAAACCCTGGCGGATGGAAGGAAGGAAGGAGGGAATAAAAGAGGGACAGACAATTAGAAGATAGATGAATAAATAGATAGACAAACATGCAAACATATCAATAGACGGGTGGAAGGAAGGAAGGAAGGAAGGAAGGAAGGAAGGAAGGAAGGAAGGAAGGAAGGAAGGAAGGAAGGAAGGAAGGAAGGAAGGAAGGAAGGAAGGAAGGAAGGAAGGAAGGATAGGCAGACATGCAAGCATACATGCAGGCAGACATGCAGGCAGACATGCAGGCAGGCAGAGACAGACAGACAGACAGACAGACAGACAGACAGACAGACAGACAGACAGACAGACAGACAGACAGACAGACAGACAGACAGATAGATAGATAGATAGATAGATAGATAGATAGATAGATAGATAGATAGATAGATAGATAGATAGATAGATAGATAGATAGATAGATAGATAGATAGATAGATAGATAGATAGATAGATAGATAGATAGATAGATAGATAGATAGATAGATAGATAGATAGATAGATAGATAGATAGATAGATAGATAGATAGATAGATAGATAGATAGATAGATAGATAGATAGATAGATAGATAGATAGATAGATAGATAGATAGATAGATAGATAGATAGATAGATAGATAGATAGATAGATAGATAGATAGATAGATAGATAGATAGATAGATAGATAGATAGATAGATAGATAGATAGATAAGATAGATAGATAGATAGATAGATAGATAGATAGATAGATAGATAGATAGATAGATAGATAGATAGATAGATAGATAGATAGATAGATAGATAGATAGATAGATAGATAGATAGATAGATAGATAGATAGATAGATAGATAGATAGATAGATAGATAGATAGATAGATAGATAGATAGATAGATAGATAGATAGATAGATAGATAGATAGATAGATAGATAGATAGATAGATAGATAGATAGATAGATAGATAGATAGATAGATAGATAGATAGATAGATAGATAGATAGATAGATAGATAGATAGATAGATAGATAGATAGATAGATAGATAGATAGATAGATAGATAGATAGATAGATAGATAGATAGATAGATAGATAGATAGATAGGCAGACAAGCAGGGAGGCAAGCGGGCAGGCATATTCGAAGTTCGGTGGGTGGGAGAGGATGGATGGATGGATTACTGGGTAGATCGATGGATGGATGAATCATAATTAATGAGAACTAAATTGGAACAACCAATGTAAATTATGGTAATACCAATAGTATAGTCTAATAAAGCATTGGAAGTTTAACGTAAACATAATGAGAAATGTATGTTGAAGAAATCGGTATTTATTTATTCTAACTAATAACGACATCAAGTACTTCAATACGTTGAAAGTGGAGAAAGTAAAAAGTGCTCAAAAAGCTAAAAAGTTCTTGTAACAAATAATATGTGAGAACTAGATAAATGAGTGCAAGAGAAAGCACTAACACATGGCCTTAAAACTACAGCGGGGAGAAATGAATTAGTTTGGTCGATAAATCCAATGTGGCACCTGGCCAAGCAAGAAACAGGCCACCTTGCTTTATTAACGATTTATTTTCAAGGTTGGCGTCTGCAAGTCTCCACGGCAGACATGTTTGTTGGTAGCAAGGGCAGTTGTATGAAAGATGCTGATGAAATAAACAAATAGGCGCTGAATACTTAGACCAGGTAGTGGGATCTGTTGTGCAGACGTAAACAACAGGATCTGATAATTAAACAGCAGGATCTGGTAATTAAGACACTAGGATCGTGTAATCAAATAACCGGATCGAGTAATTAAGACCATAGGATCGGGTAATCAAAACGTAGGATCAACTATCAACAGTATTATAATCAATCAACAGAATCGAGTATCAACATGAGCGAGTAGTTTAGACAACAGGGTCGAGTAATTGAGATAATAAGATCGAGTAATTAAGACAATATTATTGAATAATCGATCAGGATCGAGTATCAACATGATCGAATAATTAAATAGTAGGATCGAGTAATTAAGACAATATTATTGAATAATCAAAGGGGATCGAGTATAAACATGATCGAATAATTAAACAGTAGGACCGAGTAATTAAGACAATATTATTGAATAATCACATGGGATCGAGTATCAACATGATCGAATAATTAAACAGTAGGATCGAGTAATTAAGACAATATTATTGAATAATCAAACAGGATCGAGTATCAACATTCATTGGCACCTTGCCGTCTTGACAGACGATAGTTTGTGCTTTAAAAAGGCATAATAACTTTTAACTATGGCGGTAGCGAGTGTGACTGATAAGGCCAATTTGCGCTGTAAATGTCCGTTCACAGTGGGTGCATGTGAACACGTGGTCATTTCCACCATCATGCACCATCTTACGTCTCAAACGCTTGGTGTGTGACTTTTCTGCAATAATTTTCTCCTTTGACTTTATTCCATTTCTGATATTTGCCCTCCATGCAACACGTTCAGCGGCGACTTGCTCCCAATGTGCATTATCAATGCCTGTATCAATCATGTCCCGCTTACACACATCTTTGTATCGTAGTAGAGGCCGACCCTGAGATCTCTTACCCATCTGTAATTCACCAAAAAAGATATCCTTTGGTATTCTACCATCATCCATCCTCCTAAGATGTCCTATCCATCTAAGTCTACGAAGACTGAGCATGGAATAAACTGTCACACAACCTGATCTTTCCAATACTTCAGTATTTGTGATTTTGTCTTGCCACTTAATACCAAGAATTCTTCGCAGACACCGCATATGAAAGCGGTTTAAGTTGTTCTCTTGGTGTGAGTAAGTTGTCCAGGTTTCACTGCCATAGAGAAGAGTACTAAGGACACAGGCTTGATAGACAAGGACTTTTGTTTTGGCAGTAAGCTTCCTGTTCTCCCAGACTCTTTTTCTTAACCTGTTCATTGTTGTTGCTGCCTTACCAATCCGGATGTTGATTTCCTGATCTAGGGATAGATATCAACATGATCGAATAATTAAACAGTAGGATCGAGTAATTAAGACAATATTATTGAATAATCAAACAGGATCGAGTATCAACATGATCGAATAATTAAATAGTAGAATCGAGTAATTAAGACAATATTATTGAGTCATCAACTAGGATCGAGTATCGACATGAACGAATAATTAATCAGTAGGATCGAGTAATTAAGACAATATTATTGAATAATCAAACAGGGTCGAGTATCAACATGATCGAATAATTAAACAGTAGGATCGAGTAATTAAGACAACATAATCGAGTAATGCAAGAAAGAACGGGATGAAGTAATCAAGCAACAGGATCGACCAACTAAGACAACAGGATCGGGTAATTAATATGTGTGGATCGAGTAATGAAACAATATTAAGTATCAATAGCATCGAGCGCTCAAACATCAGGAATTAATAATCAAACAGGATCGAGTAATTAAGATATTAGGATCGGATATTTAAGACAACAGAACTGGGCAATCCAGATAGTAGGATTAAAAACCTGATAGATTGCATCCTGATTAGCAGAAGGTTTCGAAATGCGTTAATAGTCGTGAAAACAGTCCCCAATGCACACTGTTAAAGTGATCACAGATTAATTACAGGCACATTAAGGGTAAAGTTAAAGAAAGTCACGTATACAACAGGAAACCCTAAATATGACTTGTGTGAATTGAAAACTGACAAAGAAATACAAGATAATTTTAACATAGAAGTAAAGAAAAAATTTGATATACAGTCTGTTCTAGAAATCCTATTTCAAGATGTGGATGATCAATGGGAGATGTTGAAGAATTCAATCAGTTGTGCTGCAGAAAAGAAAACTATTCCAAAATTTAAGAAAGTGGGCCATAAAACATGGATGATTGAAGAAATTTTACAACTAATGGAAACAAGAAGACAGAAAAGAAAAATAATCTTACCAAATATAAAGAAATTCACAGAAAAGTCAGAATACTATGCAAGGAAGCAAAAGATGCATGGCTCGAGAAAAATTGAGCAGGAATTGAAAAACAATACAACAGTAAAAATACCAAACTAATGTTCAAAAGAATTCAGGAGCTTACTAATCAAAGAACACATAAATCAGCAGGCTGCCTTAAGACAACAGATGGAAAAATCTTAGCAGAAAAAGATCAGATTTTACATGTATGGTCAGATTATGAGAAAAACCTTAAGGATGATAACAGAGAACAGTTTGATATTCAAAATAATAATGAAGGACCATCTATTTTGAAGATGGAGGTTCAGAATACTCTTAACCAGATGAAAACTGACAAGACCCCCGGTTCAGACAGCATCACAACAGAAATGATTTGTGCCTTAGAAGAATGTGGAATAGATAAAGTTACCAGACTGCTAAATACAATATATGATACTGGAAATATATAATGTTATCAACATAGAACACAATATTATAATGAGTCACATCACGAAGATTTTGCTAAGAATTATCATGCAAAGAGTTAGGAAGAAAATACAACCTGAAATAGGAGAAGAACAATGTGGGTTTGTAGAAGGCAAGGGTACGGTAAATGCTGTGTACATACTGAGAACAGTAATTGAACGCTCTATAGAAGTAAACAAAGATCTACACCTTTGCTTTATTGATTACACAAAGGCTTTGGATAAAGTGAGACATGTCGACATGATAAGGATGCTTGTAGATATACAAATTGATGGAAAAGACCTTAGACTTGTAAAACACATATATTGGAAACAACAAACTGCCATAAGAATTGATGCTGATGTAGGTCAATATCAGCCAATTAAGAGAGGTGAGAGACAGGGATGTGTAATGTCTCCAGAATTTTTTTCCTTGTACAGTAAAAATATTTTCAGAAATATAGAAGATATGGAATGAATTAACATTGGGGGAAGATGCATCAATAACATTAGATATGCAGATGATACAGTCTTGATTGCAGACAATGAACATGACCTGCGAAATTTAATAGATGCGGTTGTTACACACAGTGAATAAATAGGGTTAGAATTGAATTGTAAGAAGACGCAGATTATGGTCGTCACTGGGAAGAAGGAAACACCACAATGTAATATACACGTAAATGGGCATATTCTTAAACAAGTGAATCGGTACAGTTATCTCGGAACTGCCATAACATCTGATGGGAGATGCCTTGAACAAGAATTGTCATTGCGAAGGTAGAATTTTGCAAGATAAAAGACACACTGACCAATAAAAAGATATCAATTGAAACGAGAAAAAGAGTGTTGAAGTGCTACATAGAACCTGTACTTTTATATGGATGTGAAGCGTGAACAATGAGCAGACAACCTGAACAACATCTGATGGCTGTAGAAATGTGGTTTCTGAGGAAAATGCAAAGAATACCATGGACAGACAATAAAACCAAATGATCAACTCCTTTAAGAAACAAATGAAGACCGTAAACTGATTAGAGAAATTTGACGTCATAACTGTCATTTACTGCCGTGTGGCAGTACACTTGCGGTGTGTGGCAGAGGGGTCTTTGAGTCTGAGGAATTAAGGCCGCCTGGCTAGTGCAGTCGCCGCGAACTGTGCAGGTTAGAATTTTCTTTTTGCCCCCGACAGAAAAAAATCTCACACCTTACCAAGGGATCGAACCCGGGTCTCCCGAAGGAGAGTCCGGCGTTCTAGTCTTCGGCCAGCCGCTCCTCGAAATTAGACGTAGACAGTCAAAATTGTTTGGACATGTTATAAGAAGAAATGACTTGCAGAACTTTGTGACAACTGGCAAAATCGAAGGGAAGAGACCAAGAAGAAGACCGAGAAGTAAATACTTGGATGGCTTGGCCACGTGGCATGGTCGAGACAGAAACACGGAGCTGATCCACTACTCTGGTGATCGAGTGAGATGGCAAGACACGACCGCCCATGCTTTTCGGCATGGCACATGATGGATGGATGGATGGATTCGGCAACTAAGGAAACAAGATTTTCTTAACTGAAATGCTTAAAACACAATCACTAATATTGTTCTAACATGGAGCATTTGTTATCTCACGGTAATGGCTAATTTGAAACTAATTTTTAAGTAATGCATTTTAAGTATTTCAGCCAAAGTATAATTAATATATTCACTTCACATGATTTATAACAACGGAATAAAGCAAAATCTACCACATACGAAGTTGTACTACGCATGATTTTTTAAAAATTTATTTGCGCTCGCTCCCTTCCAACTGGAGCGTAGTCCTTACTCGTTACGTCTAGTAGCTTTGGATTGAATTGTGCGTGTTAGCTTTCCTTATTACCAGTGTCCTTCGCCATTAGGCGAAGGCACTCCGACTTCAGAGGTCGATGATATAGATGATATTCCTCCAATCTAAAGACTTAGACCAGGGGTCACTAAACTACGGCCCGCGGGCCGAATCCGGCCCGCGACGTTTATCGGCCGCGAGTATTCGAAAAGCTGATAAACGTATGGAACTCGAGCGTATGTAAATAAGTCAATAGTTGAATATGGTGAAAACAAACATTAG
>JACEFZ010002243.1:0-71290 GCA_014155875.1 Cepaea nemoralis
TCGATGATGAAACCATCAACTGCCTTCCTCAAGTTCCCACCAATGAGACACTTGATGACCTGCCAACCATAGTGGAAGTAAACAAAGCCATCCAGCAACTCTCCAGCGGCAAAGCACCTGGTCCTGACTCCATCCCAGCAGAGATATACAAGGCAGGTGGGCCGGTCCTAACAGAGCAGCTTCACCAAGTCTTCACAAAGATATGGATGAACGAGACCATGCCACAAGATTTTAAGGACGCGTCAATAGTCCACCTTTACAAACGTAAAGGAAACCGCCAATCCTGTGACAACCACCGAGGCATCTCCTTGCTTTCAATTGCAGGGAAGATACTCGCCAGAATTCTTCTCAATCGCCTCACAGCCCATCTCGATCAAGGTCTTCTTCCTGCGAGTCAATGTGGCTTCAGAAAAGTACGTGGAACTGTTGACATGATTTTCGCTGCAAGGCAGCTGCAAGAGAAATGTCAGGAACAGAACTGCGAAATGTTCTCCACTTTCATTGACCTTACCAAGGCTTTTGATACAGTCAGCAGAGAAGGACTGTGGAAGATTATGGCAAAATATGGCTGTCCACGAAAGTTTGTCCAAATAGTGCGGCTATTTCATGACGGCATGCAGGCAAGAGTAAAGGAAAATGGTGAACTGTCTGAACCCTTTCCTGTCACCAATGGAGTGAAGCAAGGATGTGTCCTGGCACCACCACTGTTCAGCCTCATGTTTTCAGCCATGTTGATGAATGCCTTCGAGAACGACGACATTGGAATAGACATCAACTACCGTATGGATGGAAAGTTATTCAATCTCAGAAGGCTGAAAGCTAAAACCAAATTTAACAGCGGCACCGTCAGAGAGCTCCTGTTTGCTCATGATTGCGCTCTATACGCCAACTCAGAGGCGGACATGCAACATAATGTTTCAGCTTTCTCACATGCCTGTGCCAACTTTGGGCTCAATATCAACTTGGAGAAGACTGTAGTTATGTATCAGCCAGCTCCAGGGAATAATCACACTGTGCCGAATATCAAAGTGAATGATCATAGACTAAGTGTTGTGGACAAATTCACCTATCTTGGCAGCACTGTGTCACAAGCTGCCACAATTGATGACGAAGTGAATGCAAGAATCTCCAAGGCCAGTGCTGCCTTTGGCAGACTGTACAAGAATGTATGGGACAGAACTGGAATAAGCCTGCAAACAAAGCTAAAAGTCTACAAAGCAGTTGTATTATCCACACTGCTATATGCTTGTGAAACCTAAACTGTTTATCAGCGACACGCTAGGAAATTAAACCACTTCCACACAGTCTGCCTATGGAAGCTACTGAAGATTAAATGGCAAGACAAGATTCCAGACACTGAAGTCCTAGAAAGAGCATCCATGCCCAGTATCCACACTCTACTGATGAAGAATCAGATTCGCTGGGCTGGCCACTTGACTCGCATGCCAGATCACAGGCTCCCTAAACGAATTTTTTACAGCGAACTGCGTTGTGGTAAACGCTCCCAAAGTGGCCAGAGGAAACGTTTTAAAGACAATGAAAATTTCACTGAATGCTTTTGGAATTCATCATGACACCTGGGAGGCTGCAGCCAGAGACCGAAATTCGTGGCGTGCATCATTGGTGCAGTCATATGTGAGGCAACCAGGACTGCAAGAGCTGTGAAGAAAAGGCAGGACAGAAAAACCACTGCAGGAAATCCTCCTCCAGAGACGACAAGCATTATTTGCCCACATTTTCAAAGAACATTTCGAGCCAAAATAGGCCTTATCAGCCATTTTAGAACCCACGGCTCCACACCTTCAACCCCACTGGATGATATGAATGGTCATCATCATTCTTGATGGACAAACAACTTATGAACAAGACAATCCAGTGTTATTTCGATTTTTGACAAATACGACTATAATGTGAGTTATATGACTATAAATGGTTTGCTTTAATCGAAATTAACGATTAATTAATCGTTAATTTTTCAAAAGTTAACTATTAAATTTAAATTAATCGGTCGCCGCCCTAGTATGCAGGTTTGAGTTTGTTCACTAGCATGTGACTGGACTGAGCACTAGGCACAGTTTCACCCCTTGCCTGGCGTTAGGGGTAGCGTCTGGATCTATGATTTGTATGATATTATATTTTAGCGCAAGAATTATTATGTTGTAGGCCATGGTTATACGCTATTCTTAGGCCAGTGTCAGAGGTCGGTAGGATCAGTCCTTAGCTTGCTGAATTACTTTGCTGACCTGCTATCTCACTTCTGCTGTCTCAAGTCCTCCGACCTGCATCACGTTTTCCAGTCTCATTTAATGCATGTTGTCCAGGGGTTCTGGTTTATGTTTGATATAGTTAGTTATAAGAGAGATTTGGTTGCAAGTTACAACCTAGATTTTTAGTTTATTTCTTACCGTAGAGTGCCCACACATCTGGACTGCCTCCGTCTAATTTCTCTAATTAGTTTAGTGGTTTCTTATAGGACATTTGTTTTTCTGTTATCCCATGGTATTCTTTGCCTTTACCTAAGAAATAATTACATGTTTTTGTTTTTCAGCTTCTCTGCTCATTGTCCACGTTTCACAGCGATACAAAAATAGAGGTTCTATGTAGCACTTCAACAATGTTTTTCTCTGTGCAGATGATATCTTACTTTTGGTCAGCGCGTTTTCAATCTTGCAAAAGGCTTGTCATGGCGATTATTGTTCTAATCTCTTTAAAGCGCATTTCATTAGATGTTCCGAGATAGGTGTACCGATGCACTTGTTTATGAATACCACTATTTGCCAGTATATTACATTGTGGCATTTGTTTATTCCTAAGAATAAACATAATCTCTGTCTTTATACAGTTTAATTAAAACCATACTTTCTAAATGTTGCAGATTGTGTTCGTTGTCTGCAGCATACCTCTCTTAATAGGCTGGCATTGAACTACTACTGCAGATCGCTGTTTTTGATATACGTTTTTGTTCACAATTCTAAGGTCTCCCCCATCAATTTGTAGATCTGCAGTCATCGTTATCACATCGACATGTCTTAATTTATCGAAGACTGTGTGTAGTCAATGAAGCGAAAATGTAATAAAAATGTGTCATTTACAACGAGAAAGAATACTTCAAAAGTTAAATATTGAAGAAGGTTGGATATTAAAAACGATAAAACAAAGAAATTGAAATATTTTGGTCACTTAAAACGTCACGAAAGTTTGGAGAGAACAATAATGGAGGGGTATATGCCTGGGAAGAGAGGAAGAGGAAGGCCAAAGATAAGATGGGTGCAAAATTGGCGGAAGATCTCCAGATGGGTGTATCTAACGCGGGACATCTTGCTTATGATCGAGAGGTTTTCCAAAAGGTTGTTATGGGAGCGAAGTTCTGCAAAGGAGATGCTATTGAATGAATGAATGAATGAATGAATGAATGAATGAATGAATGAATATATTTGAAAAATAGAAACACGTATACGCTAGGTCATGTGTTCAAGGGAAACAACCACAATCGTTGTGTATTTGTAAGGGCGATACATTTTAATTGCTAGGGTCATAAAGTTTGGTGGATGTTTGTCTAAGTAAAATACCGAGTATCTCAGTGTAAATAAACATTTACCAGCGATTAATAATTCTTGACATAACACGATAAACATGATGCATGCAGTCACTATTTTCAACAATGTGATATAAGATGAAAGATAATATATCCTTATAACATTCTTTCCATTAGAGCAGGGGTGGGCAAACTTTTCGTGCGGAGGGCCGCATCGACAAATGTAAAGCTATTGTCGGGCCACACACACACACACACACACACACATATATATATATATATATATATATATATATATATATATATATATATATATATATATATATATATATATATATATATATATATATATCCATTTTGTTTACAGCAACCTATCACAATAAGTAATTATTAATTATTTATAGGTTATTAAACAGTATAAATAACTAATTATTGCAATTTTATTTTACTTATACACTTATACATTATATTTGACAATATGGACAAAAACTTTTACTAATTTGTTAACACGATTTTACAACTTGTTATTATAACAAATATTCTTTATTATCTATAAATGGCTTTAATTTATTCACACAGCAACTACATTGTCACTACAGTTGTTGATTTATAATGAGAGGTATGTAACTGCTTGAACTTTTTGACAATATTCTTGAAATCTGGAGCAAGTTTACTTGTTGAAATTCGCATGACAGCATGCAAGTTGCAATCCGACAATAAAGACCTATTCTTAGATTTGTTGATCTTCAGGCAAGAGAATACTTGTTCGCAAATGTATGTTGAATTTCTCTGTCAGGTCATGATCTGTTTTTAAGTCAAGCAGCTCCAACTGTATGTCCTCTGTGGCTGTATCAGCTTCTGCACTAAAAGATGGGCTTTGTAGTTTTCAGTCATTTCACCAGAAATGGTTTCTTGTTTCAGCAAAGGGAAGTGAAAAATCTTTTTTTCACTTGCTTGTCTGGAGAACAGTGAGAGTTTTGCCTGAAATGATTTTACATATACTTACAATTCATGTGTAAACACACCATTGCCCTGAAGTTTGACATTCAGTTCATTTAAAGTTTCCATAATTTCAATAGCAAACATAAAGTCTAACTGCCACTCTTTATTGACAGTGTTAGTATTAAAGTCACATGCAATGTCCTTCATCTCTAGGAACATCACTATTTCTTCTCTGAGTTCCCACACTCACCTCAACACCTTGCCGAGACTCAGCTATCGAACATTGGTGTGGTTCAGGACATCGGAATGCTCAGTTTCCAAATCGTCAAGTAATGCCTTTAACTGTCTGTGATTAAGTCCTCTTGATCTGAGGTTGATGATATTGACAACTGGGTCTATAACATGCTTGATATTCAAAACAGTTTTACACAGTCTTTCTTGATAAATCACAGTGAAGTGGTAATAATGTGTGGTCAGGATATTCTGCTATAATCTGATCACTTATCAACTTTACCAGACCTACATTTTTTCCAGTCAAAGCACGAGCCCCGTCAGTTGTAACACTTGCCATCTTGTTCCAAACCAACCCAGTTCTTTCAATACAGTTAGTAACAGCATTGAATATATCATGGCCTGTGGTTGTGTCTTTGAGTGACTCAACACTCAATAACTCTTCAGTGAGTTTGAAAGAAGTGTTTATTCCACGTATAAATATCAATAATTGGGCAGTATCATGTACATTGGTACTCTCATCCAATGCAAGAGAGTACCACAAAAATTGTTTACTTGCATCTTGAAGTTTATGCATCAAATTGTCACTGATCTTGTCAACACGTCTGACTACAGTTCTCCTTGATACAGTAATGTTGTCAAGTCTGTTTTGTTTTTTTTTGTTCTGGACACATAATGTTTGCTGCATTTAGCAAACACTCCTTGATGAACTCGCCATCAGAAAATGGCTTGTTCTGTTTTACAATTCTGTGTGACAGCACAAGACTAGCTTTATTTGCAGCATCTTGAATTGAAGACTGTTTAGTGAAAACAGTTTGCTGTTTCTCAAAGTTTTTCACTAACTCAAGGCATTCCTTTTTCTTCTCTTCGGTCGTTAAATTGTATCCGAAATTGGAATGTTTTTTTTTTGATAATGTCTCTTTAAATTGTACTTATTGAAGACAGCCACTGACTCAAGACACAAGAAGCAAACTGGTTTGCTACCAACTTTTATAAAACAGTACTTAATTGTCCATTCATCATTAAAAACACGGCATTCATCTTCAATCTTACGTTTGTTATTTACACTCATCATAACGGTACATGAACTTCTGTAAAACTCAACAAAATAACTTAAAAACGAATTTAAAATTTTTATTTCTGAATTCCCTCGCGGGCCGCATAAAATCACTCGGCGGGCCGCATGCGGCCCGCGAGCCGTAGTTTGCCCACCCCTGCATTAGAGTGTTCTATATCAAGTATATTATCAGATTATATGCTGCAGATGTGTTTTGTAGTTCTTTATATTTTTAGCTGGTGCATACACATGCACCTTGTAATAATACTGATATCATCCTTGTTTTTCTAACGCTGGTACCATTTGAGCACGTTATGTGGCTCCAAAATCGCCCCAAATTTATTAAGTCCTGTTTGCAGTGTTTTGCCGTTATGTGTCACAGATAATGAGAAATAAATTATGTATAGTTTATTCCTTATTTTTTAACACAGATAACGTGGCGTTTTGTGCTATGACAGGTGGTATAAATTGACCTTATACCAAGAGCTCGTGGATATAGCGTCAAATGGCTCCTACCGATCATGGTCTAAACGTGTCTCTAAGATATGAGATTCAGCAGGTGCGATGTGAGAGTTATTGACTTGGAAACATAAATCCATCAGTGTCATTTGGCAGGATAAGGTGCATGTACAAACCTTGCTATCTCTTGACATAACGATGTGGCCAGATATGTTTGCTCTTAGCAATGTTGGCGTCTACGTTTTAAATGGAATGGATCATCATCATAATCATCATCACACTCCTTAACTAGTCGACGTGTAGTCAACACGGACGGGGGATCAAATGTGATAAAGTGGAAAGTATCAAGATTGACATGAAATGTTAAAGTTAGTTAGTTGCATAAACATTACAGGACATCACAGTCAACCCCAGCGATTTTGGCTGCTTGTGATTTCTTGGCAAGTGTACGTCGAGTAGTTTGTTATTGCTTCCTGAACGACTGGCACTTATACCATTGTATAAAAATCAGCCCAAGATTCCAAATTTCACTCAGGTATGCGGGATTACGAACTCCGTTCGTAAAACTTTCTCCACACCGACGGTTACATAAATGAATGCATGTAAATATCACATGTAAATATCTTAGGATCTTGTGAAAACAATAATATTCACAATCATTCTGATATGTTATTTAACTTCCAGAAGACATAATTTATGACATTTTATGACAGCAATAACCAATAACGTAAATATTACCGGCGAATCATTAAAACAAGACTGGATAGAGACATAGACCTTATACAGTATGCAATCAATCATCATCAGCATGTACCATGCCGATAAGCGTGAGCGATCACCATAATTGTGGATTAGCTCTGTGTTCTTGTCTTGATCATACCACGTGGCCAAACTATCCAGGTACTTACTGTTCTGCCTCTTTCACCTCGATCTTCCCAGTTGTGAGCATGTTAGCCAATGTATTTCTTCTCATAACGTGTCCAAAATATGACTCGCTATGTCTATTTGTTTCCTAATCAGTTTACGGTTTCATTTGTTGCTTGTAGGACTTAGTCAACAAATGTTTTTTTGGGGTCCATGGTATTCTTTACCTATTCCTCAGAAACCACATTTGCACATCCTTCAGACGTTTTGTAATTTCATCGAAACCAAGCTATATCAACGGGAAATGCTGTTCAACTAATCAGCTCCCTGATCGTGTATTAAAAGATATTGGAACAGCTAAAGCATACCAGAGTCAATTTGAATCTGAAGCTTCAACTTCATCATTCAAGCTAAGTGCCACTTGTGAGGCAGACATCAGGTAAGATGAGGACATGATTCTATAGCAGTGGTTCTCAACCGGTAGGGAATTCCCCCCAGGGGGGAATTTTAGGGTTTCCAGGGGGTTGGAGATAGGGGGGGGGGGGGGGAGGAATGAAGACCATTTCAAGATCGCGTTAATACAAGAACCGATTACTCGATATTGCTTTTCCCTTCATACTTTACAGTTATGCACGTCTCATCCTTCTAAAATGCATTGTATAAAGTAAATAGACCCACAGATCACGTTTTATGTGGATGTCTAGACCTGTTTTAACATATTTACCTTCCAATTTTACGTATACTGTGTAGGGGTGGGGGGATTTTTAGGTAGGAAATATGAAAGTGAAGGAATGACGTTGTGAAAATATGGTGAAGGGGGGCACGGACCAAATTTTTGATAGGAAGGGGGGGGGGGGGGTGAAAATGACGTTCTTAAAATATGGTGAAGGGGGTCACAGGCTAAAAAAGGTTTAGAACTACTGTTCTATAGGGTAAGTCACATCAATTTTTTTTAAATGTTGCATATCCTTTACAGGACGTTGCAGTCAACATAAGCATTTTTCAGCTGCTGTTGATGTACTAGGCAAGATACGCTCAGTAGTTTGCCATTGCTCACATACCCTCGTAAGTTACCAGCGCGGCTAGAACCGCTGCCGGCTCGGGCGCAGCTGCGTTACTCACGAGAATTTACGGGGTTAAATAGAGTATCCTTCGAGCACTTGATGCAAACCCTCCTCAGACTGAAAGTGCACCCTCACCTTGTACGGTGGATAGCTGCAGTCCTGCTCCAAAGGAAGGTGGTGCTAAGATGTGGGAGTTGGTCTTCTGAGCCGATAACGATATGTCCAGGATTGCCGCAGGGTTCACCACTGTCACCAATACTATTCAACGCGTATACGGTGCCGATCACTGAACAACAGTTGGACGGGAGGGGTAGGACTCTGTCATTTGCTGACGACACTCTCGTGTATCGACAGGGTCGAGATAGACAGGCGGTTGCCAATGATATGCAGGGCGAATTAGATCGAATCTCCTCATAGTTTGCTGATGTCGATGCCCTTGTCAACCATGCAAAGGCATCGGTTACATGGTTCTCCCTAAACAACCATTATTGTGAACACAGACCTGCCGGCAGTAAGAATGGATGAGAGCATTTTGAGTAGAACCCATTCAATGATATATCTTGGCGTGAGGCTTGATCGTAGCCTGTCCAGAGATCATGTTGATTATGTCATAACGAAAGCTCGAAAATGTTTGTCAGCAATGAGATTCATGGCGACTGATAATATCGAGCAAAGACTGCTAATACTTCTATTACAAGGACTGGTGGTTTCACGCATCGAGTATGCATTGGCCATCCTCACTGTCAGCCCTACACAAACTGGAAGGCTTGAAAAGGTACAAAACGAAGCCATGCGCATCATTTTGGGCTGCACGTGAGTCACCAGCTGTGTAGCAATGAGATACCTCTTTGACTTCCCGACAATGGAACACAGGATCAAGATCTGGATAGCTCGTGCATACTTAAAAATAAGTGCAGATGAGAAGCACCCTCTGCATGACGCTATATTCAGAGAAAATGGTGACAGGCTAAATAGAGGCAAATCATGGGTGGGTCGGGCGGAAGATGTCGTCAGACAGGTCTGCAGTCTTACCAGTATCAAGCCCGGCAAAGAATGGGTGCCGGTGCCTCCAGCTTTTAAGTTCACTTTCTCCTGCTTTATCACATTCGACAGACGGTGCAGAGAGCAGAACCCTGCCGCTGTCAATGCAGAGGTAAACGCGCTCATCTACGAACACTTAGATAGCCCCGAAGTGCTCATCTATACAGATGGATCTGTTGTAAAGTAGCAGAGAAGTGCGTGGGCATTTACAGCCCGTACAGCGGGCCGAACCGTTCAAGAATCCAGTGTTGCCCACTCTATGACCACGAGCAGCATGACGATGGAGGTGATGGCAGTTACACAAGCTTTCATATTGCTGGAATCACAGCCTTATACCAACATGTGTGTACTACGTGATTCAATGAGCATGATTCAGAAGGTCGAAGCTGGATCTGTACGTAGACAGTGGACTGAGTCTCTGCGGAAGTCTGTTGTCCGTAAAGTCACCTTCGTCTTCGTCCCGGAACATGTGGGAGTCGAGAGAAATGAACGAGCTGATAAACTGGCTGGCTCTGCACCTCCTGTAGATGGCCAGCCCATGGATCGTGCCGATGTTATTAACGTCCTTAAAGATATGGCGAGAACAGAGGACTTTGATGTCAGTGAATCCACTCGCTTTCCAGGATGAAAGACTTGGGAGTAAGAATCGGCACAGCCAGACGCGAGAGGTACATCGGGAAAACGAGGTGCTTCGTCAACCAACACAGAACTTGCACTATTAGCCACCGGACGCTGATGCATATGCAGAGTAGAGGATCTGAGCACCTATGGACCTGTCCGGAGTGCAATGAAGATACCCCAACTGATAACTGATAACTGATATACGGGGTTATGGCGAAAGCCGTAAAGCCCTTCGCCAGGGAGACCGGCAGTCACATCAATACATATGTAATTTCTTACTTTCTCAATCTGGATATCTTTCCTAGATACTTTCCAACGAAATCTTGATATTTATGGATGTTGATTGGGCCGTTTCTAGATTTTTTAGGGGATCCAAAACTAGTGGCAACCCTGGACAGTTAGTGCTTAGGATAGTGTTTGGGAACAGTGGGTCTGTAGAGCCTTTTTGTTGGTTACGGGTTTAGTTTGGATAGATATGGAGTATTTAGTAGGTATAGCGGGTTGTAGGATTAGCTAGTAGTAGGGATGTCATTCGTATTTTATGTTATTTATGTTCAACGTTATTAAACATTAGTTTTTACGTTATAACAACGGTGTCGTTATTTGTTTCATAGGACAACCACTTTGGGGCTGTTGGGTGGCAGTTGTTGTTTTAATTACTGTCATAGGCCACAGGTCTATGACAGTAACCCATGGTTAAATATAACAGTATCCCTACTTTGTTTAACCTCAACGAGAAGTTATAGTAGGGTCCATCCTTGGTTCAATATAATAATCATATCACCGAGTCAACCACACATAGGATACTGATGTGAAGATGATTGCTGTAATAGTTTACTACTTGACTCAAAGGACAATAGACTTGATGTATACCACACTCAGTCAGCGTTTCCCTGGTTGTGATATATTATCTATCAAATAAAATAACTTATTGTTACAATGGGGAATATGACGGGAATAAAAAAATCCTTCACTCCGTTTTCACAAACCCTGGCGCACTGATCGCAATTTAGTTATTTTCAGACAGCCGAGAATTTTGCCCGAATGACGTCACTGACTTGGCCGGCAACCAAGTCAACCCAGCGCTCCCTCTCTCATCTTTAGATCCGTTTAAAAACACATACCGACGAGTCTCCCTTGATCCGGGGAAAATCTCAAAGAATCCTGGCCGTGGTTGATCCGGGAAAAGCTTTTCCCCCACCAACAAAGCGCCGCAGCGGTTAGAGACGGCTGTCTGCGACAATCTATCATGCTGGTTCGACATCACCGGTAAATCCGTGACAAACCCCTTACCTCGGAATCAGCACACCGGATATTTAAGAGCAAGTGTACTTATCCATTCATCCATGCTGACCTATGCTTTTGAGTATTGTGTTTAGGAATATTACTTTGTGTATGTCAGTTTTCATATTTGTGTGTATTTATATTAGTTGTTGTAAAGCGGTATGGCTGTTATTGTTGGACATTTATAATCTCGTCCATATGTTCCTCTCATTCTTGAATGGTGTGACTACATCTTTGGCATGTGGTTCTTTTGTACTAAGAACTCAGTGCTGCTAATCTGTGGTTGGTGTCATGCTGAAAAGATTTATGTATATATGTCCTTTTTATTTTAGGCACAAGTTTATGTGCCGGCCAAAAATAGTAATGCTTCTATACTATTGACCATGGAATTAAATCGGCAACACACAGAATATATTTTCGTGTCAAGAAACCACTATGGTTGATATATGTTGTCTATCAAGAGAAAAACTTACTGTCAAATCTAAAAGAAATAGCAACCCACATTTACCTTAATCGTCACACTACAAGTTCCTTAGTTTAAGGTACATAGAGGGATTATTTAATGCATTTATACGTGATGGCCCATACTTACTCCTTTCAGACATATCATTACCATATAACATCATTGTAATACTTGAGACATCGCCTAGGTAAATATCTGTTCTTTGTTTCGTATAAGTGTTTAGGATGTTTTGTAGGAGATTTCTTGTTGGCATGATTGTGTTGCATTCGTAATAGATGGGCTCTTCTGTTTCTTGGACGTACCGTCTACAAAGCTGACATTGTAGTACTTGTTTTATTATTATTGTTGTTCTCTCTGTTATTATAGTCATTTTGTAAATAAGCTAATATGTAACTGCCGTTGCTGTTGGGATAATCTGCTTGTTGTGAATATTAGAGAAATCGGTGTAATCTTTTATAAAATATCTATGTCCTCGTGCAATTCTCAGATGTACTGGAGTTGCTTGTAGTTAACTTAATGCTTATAGACTGTGTGTGTTTTCTTGTGAAGTAAATTGTTCGTGTCCTCTGTCGGCTGAAATACATGTGTTGTAAAATGTTGACAGAGTAGGATGAGGACAGGCAAGCTTCGTGCAGAGTGGCCTGCCTCGCTTCGGAAGTCACGGGTGATAAGCATCTTCTGGATCTTTTCTCCGGGGCATGCTGGTGTGCTGGGGTATGAACAGGCGGACAGATTGGCTGGTTCTGCAAAACTTGGTGGAGTATTGATTATGATAAGGCAGACGTAGTCGCGGCCTTGTGGTAGCACGTGTACACCTCGGAGGAGCAAATGGATCACCAGGGTCTGGCAAGAATGCGACAGTGAGGGGTGACGAGGGGATGTGGCCGACGATCGATGCTCAGAGGAAAGGCGAGACGGACATATAATCAAATTGGTGCTGGTACTATTAGTGTTGGAACGCTTCGCTGGTTGCTGAGGATGGGGACTGAGCGCTTATGGGAATGCCCCAAATGCTGTGATGTCGGTTCCTAAATCAATCAATCAATCAATCAATCAATCAATCAGACTAATGTAATTGTTGAGAGTTTATGTTGCAACAGAATGCACCATACGTATAATAATTAGATGGAAATAAAGTTGAAAGCACACATAACTCAACTAGTAACTGTTTAAAGAAGAGGTGATGATTGCTGCGACACAATATAATGCTGAAGACTTATAATAGATAATTTATTTCCCTGTACAGTTACAGTATTTTTAGAAATGTTGACGATATAAAAGGAATCATCATTGGGGGACATACCATCAATAACATTAGATATGCGGGTGATACAGTATTGCTTGCAGACAGTGAGCAGGATCTGCAAAATATAGTAGATGTGATTGTTGCACACAGTGATCAACTTGGGTTATAATTAAATTGTTAGAAGACATAAATTATGGTCGTCGCTAAGAAGAAGGAAATACCACTATGCAATATACAGGTAAATGGGAATATTTTCAGCGACAAGTGAATCCGTACAATATTCTTGAAACAGTCATATTATCTGATAGGAAATGCCTTGAAGTGATTAGAACAAGAATCGCCTTGGCGAAGGTGGCCTTTTGCAAGATGAGAAACATACTGACCAATAAAAAGATGTCATTTGAAACGAGGAAAAGAGTGTTGAGGTAGTACATAAAACCTGCTGTTTTGTATAGATATGAAGTGTGGACAATGAGCAGACGAGCTGAAAAACATATGATGGCCGTGGAAATGTTGTTTCTGAGGAGAATGCAAATAATGCCATTGGCAGATAGAAAAACCAATGACCAAGTCCTACAAGAAACAAATGACAACCGTAAACTGATTAGAGAAATTAGACGTAGACAGTCACAGTTGTTTGGTCACGTTATGAGAAGAAATAGATTGGAGGACTTGGTGACAACTGTTGAGATCGAGGGAAAGAGAACAATGGGATGACAGAGAAGTAAATACCTGGATGGCTTGGCTACGTTGTATGGTCGAGCGAAGAACACTGTGCGAATCCACAATTCTGGTGATCGGGTGAGATGGCAAAACATGACCACCCACGCTTTTTGGCATGACACATGATGATGATAGTAGCTGGTCAACTAATTGGAAATGTCAACGTTTGAGATATTTGAGACCTCGAAGTAAAACCCTCTGACTGATTATCAACTTTGATTTAAAGATCACGGGCCACACTATATTTATTTATGAGGTGCATTGACATTTCAATAAGTAATGTATACTGACTGCCGAATGATTTATACTCGTAAATGAACTTAGGCCGGTCTCCCTGGCCTAAGTGTTAACGTCTTTATCCGTAATCCCGTATTTTCGCGTGAGTAACGTAACTTGCACGAGAATCGGTAGGTAGCGGTTCTCGCCGCGTTGGTAACTTATGGGGGTATGTGAGCTTGTCGCTCAGAAAGCAATGGCAAACTACTGAGCATAATCTTGCCTAGTACATAAACAGCAGATGAAAAAAAAATGTTGATGTTGACTGCAACGTCCTGTAAGGGATACGCAAAAACAAAAATAAAAATAAAAATAAAATGAACTTAACACTGTCTATATTCAATCATATATACATCGTTATTTTCCTTGTTGACGTTTCTATTACTTGTGTTTATATCCCTTGGGTGGGGGGGGGGGGGGCTGAGTGGTCTTGAAGTATGGTGTCCGCCTCGAGTGCTGGAGGTATAGGGTTCAGGCCCCTGTGAGGACCGTGATTTATTTAAAAAATCAACCTGGGCTTCCAGTAATAACAGCTCCCCTGGTCTCTGGGTGGTGAGATCGGACGCCCGTGTGTATTGCTGCGCACGTAAAAAATTCCTTGGCAGTTGTAAATCGAAAAAGAGTAGCCTAACGGCGCTGCTCGGGCAAAATTTCGAGTTAAAAATCTACCCAAAGTATTTCAGGATCCTCGCCGATGCAACGGAGTTCGTGCATTGAGCTGAGTTTCTCCAGACTCAGGTTTGAGTTAGGAGGAAAACGGAGCGCTTATGGGTTAAACCGTGTGCCGTGATGTTGATCAAACTTATATCCCTTACTTATTGGAATGCGCCTGGCACAGTTATAAGCCAGTGACATGTTGACAGGAGTAATGGTGGGGTAGTTGCCAGACCGACATTTGTCACGGTTAATGAAAGTATTGTATAACGGGATTGTGACAAATCATTTTGTGTGTGTTTGAAACGAAATGCAAGGCATCAGATAATTCTATTACAGATTAAGCTAACCACTAAAATTCAAAATAATGAAACACATGTATGGTATACCATTTGTGTATATTACTGTATATGATTTTAATAACATACACAGTACATTGTACAGTGTATTGTGTGTAGCGTGTTGTATTCTTCAGATTAAATGTCACCTTATAAATAAATATAGATCAATGCGGCTGGTGGTTTTATGTCTGGATGTGATATTTAAATGCAGGATGGCTTGTGGTTAGTTAGGTGAAGACAAAACCCTCATGGCAGATTGTATTAGACGAAAAATAAAGACATAAATATGTTTGACCATCCTTATACATTATTATTGCATGGCACATTCATATGTGCCAGTCAAAAATTCCCTAGGACTTGAAAGTAAGATAATTGTAATTAAACGGCAATAGACCTGAAATACTGCAAGCCCATTGCATATATATTATTGTTAGATAGCGCCTATCAAGTTAAAATCACCTAATCACAGATCTTAATAAGTCATCACAATATGCATTTAAATTAGTTGCATAACCATAAATAATATGTGTAATATACAAAACGGTGTTCTTTCTTATTTATAAAATATTACCTCATTCAAAACGCCTTTACGTGTTCTACATCAATATTACATTGTCTTCTCTCCCTTATTGCTGAAGCGTCAGTGTTGTTTGTTTCCCTTGATTAGAGTCTTGTCATTCTCCTTAACGTACGTTAGTGTTGAAGACATGTTCTTTAGACATGGTGTTCTAACCATCTATAAAGAAGGTTGCTTCTCATTGTTTTCCTTCTAGATAATGATCATACTGGCGAGTGACCAAAGCCATTGTCTCTGTGATGTGATGATTTGCCAATCCGTGTGACACTTGAGACCATCATCAACATCTAGCTGTCGGCGACAACTCAGCTCCATCCACCATCTGTTCACGCGATTTCAGGCTACCCTCATTAGGAGACTAAACTGGGATTGGTCTAAATAATACAAACATATAAACAAAGTCCCAACCTTAGTTATCCCATGCAGCGCCATCCACGCCCAACCCCGTATTATTTGTTTCTCTTTATACTTCTCATCTCCTTGTGTTTTAGGTCTTCTTCTATTTCTTTAGCCGTGTGGATGCCAGACAACTGATTTACTAGTAATACTATTCTGAGGATTTGTCATGCGTGTCCTATCCAGCGCCAGTCTTTGTTTTTACTCTTGGTTCACTGTTATTTGTTTCATTATCCCCATGAGCTCCACGTTGTTGGTTGTTTAATACGCCTTTAGTCTTTCTATTTTGCAGAAGCACACATTAATGCATGCATGTTATTTATTCGTCATCTTGTTAGCCCTTCTCTGTGTTTCTGATACATGTGGTGGTTCGAGATAACGTTATAAATGAATATTCTATAAATGGTTCTTCTTTTAGCATTCGCTATATTATGTTAATACTGCCAGACGACTTTTTGGTGATGCAGTCAACAGTGTTTGTGGAGCTCCTCATTTATTCTATACATATTTGAATGCAGTGCCGTCTCACTAGGTCAGTAATCCCGTCGATGGTAACTGTACCGTGAGAAATCCGGGAGAAGGTGCTCTGTCGTTGTATTATGATGTCATGAACATAACTGTGAGTCAATCACAGGCCACACTATGCACCTGTGCGTGATCAGTCTGTTTGCCCTATCCGAAGACTATAAGCGGTGACCTGCCCTTGTTGGTCAAGAGAATGGTAGTCATCATTGTTCTGATTCTGTTCTGTTCTGGTAATTAAGATAACTCTAACTTGTTTCATCATTTATAAGTTCCTGGTCTACATAAATGATGGTAGGCCGACTAGAATGGCAATGAAGCTTGGCGATGCAGACACAGCTATTTCCTTGGCACTTGTCTCCAAGTCATCAGTGCCTCGATGCTTATGTCGTCCCTTCTAAGATTAACACAGCAACAGCAAAGAAATATATAAACAAATGAAAGTAACGTCCTCACCTTGTAACTGCGAATTAATACTAAGACCGATGGCAGTCGTGCGAACAGATTTAGTCATTTATTAAATCCGCTTCAGAAATCACATGGGATGACCAACTAAAAATATAAATTTATGAATTCATTTTAGATTCGGTTCCCGATTCCACTCTGTCGACATCGACGCTCAGTTCTTTCAAATTCTCAGTGAGTCGTCCTTTCCTCAAATGCAATCTAGGTTGATCTCAGCCCGGTCCATTTCATTGCATGAGTTTCTCATTCACAGATCATTCCTCTTTTCACCGTTTACATTGCCGAATCCTGCAACAATCGTTTCGTTCAGAACTTATTCCTTTTCACACGGATCTTTTCAGAACACAGCTGCTCCTTGATGTTGAAGTTTCAAAGCGTCTCCGTTGTTATCTTCTGACGTGTTTATGTTCCTATTGGTTTGCTCCTTTTTGTTTGTCCACTTTCGTGTCTCTCTGGGAAAACCTATATTGCTTTTGGTGGCGTGTGCCGTCATATGGCAATCAGTCCTTGATTAAAGTGGACTGTTTTGAATGACTATGGGAGTGATCAGATGTCATGCTCAGTCTTGATCTCTAAATCCAAATCAAATCAAATCAAATCAACTTTATTAGGGTCACAAATTGGGCGCGCAGGCCCGTCTTACATTCGGCCCTTTCAATCACTCGTCTTTCGTTCATCAAGAGCATTATACATTTACATAGGAAGAAAAATAAACATTGTGAAATGAATGTTGTAAACATAAACAAGGCTAATTACCATGTTATGAAGCCCATCTCCCACCTATCCATACATCACCCCACCCACACAACCCCACCTACCCACACACACGCGCACCAAGGGACACATAAACACCCCCACCTACCCACACACACGACAAGGGACACATACATACCCCACCAACCGACCCATCCCCCTCCCGCACATCCCCCACCCACACACACTGATCCCCCAACCAAAACACACTCGCCACCCACAAACATTCCCCCACCAACCCACACATCCCACGCCCATCCACATTTTAACCCACACATCCTCTCCCCACCCACACCTCAAACCACCCATCCCTTAGCCACATCTCCATCGACAACATATTCCCCACCCATGCACACAATCCCCCACCAACCCACACATCGCACATTCACTCACACATACCCAAACCATACACACACATCCCCACCAACTGACATGTCTCTACCCCCCCCCCACACCCACCTCCCTAACCACCCATACATCCCCAATCCACACACACACCCCACCACCCACACATACAACTTCCACCCACCCACACATGCCTTAACCTAAACCCCCACCACACAATCCCCCACCCGCACATCACATACACCCCCTACCACGCACTATTCCCAACCCACGCACCACACACACACATATCCCTCACCAACACATCCCCACTTACACACTACACACATATTCCCCACCCAGATACCACACAATATTCCCACTAACACCCACACAGATACCCTTACCCATCCACCCCACATACCCCCACTCACACACCACAAAAATCCCCCACCCACATACACATACCTCACTCACACAATATCCCCAACCAACACACCACACACCTCTCCCCACCAAAACACGCATTCCCTACCCGTCCACCAAACACACTCACTCACGCATACATCCTCCACTAAGCACTAACACACCCCCACCCACCCACCCCCAACCAAACATCTCTCGATCACAATACCCCTACCCACACACATCCTCCACCCACTCACACATCCCACCCCGACACATACAACTCCCTTACCCACCTACACATCCCTAAGCCACTCACACACCCCCACCCACACATTCCTCATCCACACACATACATCTCCCACACACACACACCCCCGCATACTTCCCCCAACCACCACAATCCCCTACTCACCCACACATATACCCCACCCATACGCACATTCCCCGCACCCATCACACACATCCCCCACACCACACACTATCCTCCACCCATACCACCACAAACATACCCTCCACCCTTACATCATTCACACATCCCCCACCAACACACCGCACACATATCTCAAACCCACACACCATACACTTCTCCCCACCCGCCCTTGCATCCCCAATCCACCCAACACAATCCCCTATCCACACAACCCCGCCTCCCACACATACTTCCTCAAACCATCCACACATTTCCACCCACATAAACACACATCCCCCGCATCCGTCCCATACACATATCCTCCACCCATACACACATCCCCCACACCCATTCCCTACTTTCACCCCCACACATCCATCCACACATCCCACTAACACCCACAAATATCACTACCCACCAAAACTCACACACCCCAACCCATCCAAACGCATACCCCCACCGACACACACCCACCCACACTTATCCCCACACTCACACACATCCTCCACATACAGTCACACTTCCTCACATCTAGACACATACAAAATGTCTCACGTTAGTATTGAAACTAGTATGAAAAAACTCCCACACTTTACTCACACACATACACTGACACTTGTCATGAGCTGTCTCATAAAAATTTTAAACATGGAGAAAAATAGTGATTCTCTCTCTCTCTCTCTCTCTCTCTCTCTCTCTCTCTCTCTCTCTCTCTCTCTCTCTCTCTCTCTCTCTCTCTCTCACACACACACACACACACACACATTCACTCTCCCGCTCATTCTTTCACTCTCACGCTCACTCGTTCTGTCTCTCATTCACACTCACTGACTCTCTCACTCAAACTAGAGTAATGAACATGAGTTTATATTATGCATGATAACATCAAATGGTATTTAACTGATAATATGACAGATGAGAATACACAAACATATGGATTCGCGTGTTACATAACATGCGTGTTACATGACATGCATCTGCTCAGCTCTCTCTCTCTCTCTCTCTCTCTCTCTCTCTCTCTCTCTCTCTCTCTCTCTCTATCTCTCTCTCTCTGTATTCTTTCATATACACACAATCACACGCATGCGCGCGCTCACACACACACACACTAACACATCAACTCTCCCACTGTCTCACTCTCTAACACACAATCCTACACACACACACACTCACTCTCTCAATCACACTCTCTCACACATACACGTACACATGAACGCACGCACACACTCCCTCACTCACTCTCACACAATCACGTACGAATGCATGCACTGACACATTCCCCCACCATTTCTCGCTCAATCACTCTCTCCACACACACGCATGCACACACGCATTCACTCTCTCCCTTTCTCTGACACCCACTCTCTCTCTCTCTCTCTGACACCCACTCTCTCTCTCTCTCTTTCTCTCTCTCTCTCTCTCTCTCTCTCTCTCTCTCTCTCTCTCTCTCTCTCTCTCTCGCTCCCACACGCACACACATATATAGTGAACAATTATAATGAACAATTATACTGAACAATTATACCAGTACATGGATTATGGTGGCATATAGTCGGTATGGATTAAGTATTGAAAGAGTTTTCGGTTAAATGTGTAGGGACTCATTGGAGTTTTCAGATCTGGAGGCAGATGATTCCATAAGTGAGCACCAGAATAGGCAAAACATGTTTTGTATAGGTCCAATCTAGGCTTTGAGACATGTAACAAATGTAGGCGCTTGCTGTTCATTGCATTAGATTGAATCAGCGGCAGAAGATACTCTGGGGTATTTTGACATATAATTTTATTCACTAATTTGGCTTTGTTGACAAGGAAGCTCTTTTGTAGTGGTAGAAGTCTTAGATGACTGTACAAATTATTACTTTCAACGTGCTTTATGCCAGAAACCAGACGAATAGCGCGGTTTTGTAGAGAACATAGTCGTTTTAAATTAGATTTAGGGCAACCATCCCAAACTGTGGAACAGTAATCGAGATGTGATTGGATATAGCATGTATAGAATATTTTTCGTGTGCTTTCGTCCAGGAAGTGCTGAATTTTAGCAAGTTGGTAAACTTTTTGTGCTATTTTCTTGGTAAGAGCGTGAACATGAGAGCTCCAGTTCAAATGGCTGTCTATTAAAAGCCCTAGTGTTTTATGTTCAGTCACATTAACTATAGGTAACGTGCCCATGCGGAGTTCGAGCGGTGATCCAGTTATGGCTAGTGTCTGAAGTTTTTGTCTGGTCGTTATTAGCATGGATTTGGTTTTGCCGATGTTAATTTGCATGCGGTTTTCATTGCTCCATCTAGTAAGATTATCAAGTTCCTTTTGTAAAGAATTCTCTAATTCACTACGGTTTTCTTGACTAGTATATATAGTACAGTCGTCTGCAAATAGATCACAAGTTGTATTGATATATAAAGGAAGATCATTAATATAAACTGCAAAAAGCAGCGGACCTAGTATTGAGCCCTGAGGCACACCAATATTAAGCTGTGTGGGTCTTGATAGACAGTTGTTGAAGGACACGACTTGTTGCCTGTCGGATAGAAATGACGTAATTATGTTCACCATGTTGGTGCTTGTCTTCATTTGCTTTAGTTTTCTAATTAAAATATTGTGATCTACCATATCAAAAGCTTTTTTAAAGTCTACAAACACCGCTCCACAAATTCTACCGTTGTTGATGTTTAAGTGCCAGTTATCGGTCATTTTTGTTAGAGCACTATGGCAAGAATATTTAGGTCGAAACCCAGATTGACTGTTAATTATTAGATCGTTGTTAATTAAATGGTGTAACGTTATTTTATGAATGTGTTTTTCTAGTGGTTTTGATAGCGACGATAATAAGGAAATAGGTCTATAATTACCCAAAACGCTATTATCGATTGAGCCATTTTTAATTAGCGGAAACACTTTAGCAATTTTAAAAGCAGATGGAAAGTAGTTTTTGGCCAGGCACTGGTTATATATGAACGTTAAGGACTCACTAATGACTGGTGCAGCACAACGAAGAATTCTATTACTGATACCATCTATGACGTGTGAGTTTGTTGATTTGAGGTTCAAGAGATATTTATAAACGTCTGCAACAGACATTAAAGGAATCTCATCGGGAATATTTCTGGTGCACTTCTCCTCACAGAATGATGCCAGTGAACTTAAATTACACGATGAGTCTGGTATTGAAGACTTTAGATTCTCTATTTCTGATTGAAAGAACCAACTGGATTCATTGCATGTTATAGAATTTGGTATTGCTGATTCTGTAGGGCGTTTCTTATTGGTTAGCAAGTTAATAGCCTTCCATATATTTGTACTGTTTGAATTATCTACAATCAATTTTTTTAAATGATCTATTTTTATCCTACGAATTTCATATTTAACTTTATTCCTTAGTCTGCGGTAATTGATGAAGTCTTTATTTTTGTGTGCTGTATCTCGCTCTCTCATGATTTCCAGCACTTCTCTAGTGACCCATGGGGATTTATGTTGATTTTTGACTCGAACTTCTTTGATTGGCACGTGTTTATCGAACACATTGTAGACTGTCTTCGTCCAGAAAGCTAATGCATCGTCCGGGTCAGGAAGTTGGTAAACGTGATCAAGGGCTGCTTTTCTTAAGTCTTGCAAAAAATAAATCTTGGTTGAATGCTTTAAAATTCCTAAATTTGATACTTACATGTTTATGTTTAAGAGGTTTGAACCCAATTCTTGACCATGTACAACATACCGGGTAGTGGTCACTAACTGTACAAACAGGAACAGAACATTCAATAATATTATCTGGACAAGTAACATATATATGATCAATTATAGTTGAGGATGTGTCAGTAACCCTTGTGGGACGGTTTATTAGTTGTTTGAAATTGTAAGAAAGAATGATATCGTCCCATGTCAGTTAAGGCTAGGAGAGCGCGCAAGACCTTCTGGTATGAATGGACCGATAGCCTTCTTGGACGCCTCAGACAGGGGGTTTGCAAAAGGACTGTTAAAACTCTTTTTTGCAGCCCCCATGGTGGACCCCAGAAGTAGACCATGCTTGGAAAGCAAAGAGAGCTACAGTATAGCAGCTAAGAAAAGTGTGACAGACACCCCGAAGCTCATCAGAGGAAGTGGACACAGCGGAAAATGTCAAGAAAGACAAGGTGGAGGTTTTTAAGCGCTGTGCTGCAGAGGCCAAAAACACCAAATGGGAATGTTTCATGAAGGACATTGGAGGTGATAAAACACTGCGAAAATTCTGGAAACTGCACAGACATATGCAAAGAAAAGATCGGCCTATGACAATGGAAAGAATGTATAGAGATGATGGTGTGCGCGTGACAACAGACACAGAGAAATGGGAGCGTTTCTCCAGAGAATTTTAGAGCAGACCAATCATTATGATGCGGACACCAGAGATGCAGTTAGAAAGGAATTTCTGGCACCAGGAAGAATATGCATTATGAAGACATTATACGGATTGAAGATGTTAAACATATATTGAAAAAAGACACGGCACCAGGGCCCAATAGGGTTAGATATGGCGACAAGAAGGCTTTGAGCGATGCAGACCTGAAGGAGATGACCGACTGCTTTAACCAGAGCATTAGGACAGCATCAGTACCGCAGGATTGGGTGCACAGCTATCGCATCCCTCTCCCAAAACCATTACGGATTATTCAAAGCCTAGTGGCTTTAGGATCATCACCCTTCAAAATACATTTGGGAACGTTCTAGAGAAGATAGCCGCTGGCAAGCTACAAGAGGTTTTGGAAAGGAGGAAGCTTCTTTCAAGATACCTGGGGAGTTACAGGCCAGGAAAAGATACCTGGTCAAATGCAGCAACTTTTGCTTTTGATGTTTGTGAGGGGCTCCAGAGTAGACAGGAAACGATGGCGGCAGCGCTTAGTCTCGAGGATGTGTACAATAGAGTTCGATATGATATTTTGATGACCGCACTGATGGAGAAGGGGGTCAATCCCTGGTTGGTGAACTGGATAGCATATGTCCTGCATTCTCGTCGGGTTGCTCTCCGACTGGGTGCATGGACCTCAGAGCCACTTATTTTAACCCCAGGACTGCCACAGGGATCTGCAATCTCACCGGTGCTCTTTAACGTGTATACGAGCAAGATTGCAAACCTAGAAGCACCAGGGGTTGGAAGGATACTAATATTTGCAGATGATATTCTTGCATATAGGCAGGGGAGAGATAGAGAACAAACAGCCCAGGAGCTACAAACGACACAGTGACTGGCTGGTGCACTGAAATAAGTGATGTCATCCTCCCGGAAAAGGTGGCTTTTTTGTGGTGCTATCTGGACAACAAGATTGTAATAGCTCTGTCCTAAGCCTTGCGATAGATGGTAGAAGCGTCAACAGAGAGAACAAACTGAAGTATCTGGGAGTTACATTTGACAGGAGCCTGTCCTTTAAGGACCATGTAGAGACGGTTGTGACAAGGTCTCAAAAGGGACTTAATGCACTTAAAACTATGGCTGCAATGAACACAGAACAGAGAATGCTTTCCACACTATACCACTACTTGATCCTCTCAGTGATTGATTATGGACTAGGATTGCTCACAGTCTCAAAGGGTCAGCTGGTGAAATTAGAGCGCATACAGAACGAGGCTATGCGGGTCATTCTGGGATGCATCAGAGACACCCAAGTAGTGTGTATGCGTTACATCCTTGGTTTGCCGACTGTTGCTGGTAGGCTCAAGGTGATGCAGGCGAAGGCATACCTCAGAGTAGCTGCAGGCACAGATCACTCGTTGCACGAGGCGCTGGACGCAGTTAAGGGTCAGCGACTGATAAGAGGGAAATCATGGATGGCTCAGGCGAAGGATACGATGAGACAGGTGTGCATCTTGGAGAACATTAGGCGAGGAGAGGCGTGGGTCAGGGTGCCAGCTGCGTAGTCAGACTTGAGACGAGTTATAATTACATTGAACCGGGAGTGCAGGGAGTGGCAGCAGGGGCCACGGACGTGGAAATCCAGCAGCTATTTCAGAATAAAGCTCGCTCGGGTGATGTGATTATCAACACAGATGGGTAGGTGTTGAGAGGTAGGAGAAGTGCCTGGGGATTATTAGCAAGAGCTAATGGTCGACGTTTGATGCAGGAGAGCCTGGCATATGATACCACAAAATCTAGCTTAAGAATGGAGATGGAGGCGGTCAGTGCAGCTTTCCGCTTTGCGGAGAATGCAATACACACACACACATCGTGATTCTAACTGACTTAGAAAGCATGCTGAGTAGGGTGAGCACAGGCAGGCTTCGGGCAGAGTGGCTTGCTTCACTTAGGAGGTCACAGGTGGCAAGCATCCCCTGGATATTTTCTCCGGGGCATGCCGATGTGCTGTGGGAATGAATAGACGGACAGATTGGCTAGCTCGGCACAACTTGGTGGAGTATTGATGCATGACAGGGCAGACGTGGTTGCGGCCTTGTGAGAGCACGTGTACACCTCGGAGGAGCAAATGGATCACCATAGTCTGGCAAGAATGAGGCAGCGAGGAGTGACGAGGGGATCTGGCCGACGCTCGACGCTCAGAGGAAAGGCGAGACGGACATATAATCAGATTACTACTGGAACTATTGGTGTTGGAACTCTTCGCTGGCTGCTGAGGATGGGATTGGAGCGCTTATGGGAATGCCCCGAATGCTGTGATGTCGGTTCATAAATCGATCAATCTATCAATCAATCAATCAATCAATCAATCAATCAGAGGCTTGTATATCATCATCAAATGCCTTACCGACTGACATAAATGATAATTCTTCATCTTATCCTTCAATTTCCATCAGTATGTATCAGTTTTAACGCTGCCACTCTCCTCTGTGAAGAATCTTCTCTCGCTGTCTTCCTGTATTTACTTTTTTCACAAATCGCTCCCGTTGTTCCAACATGTTAAAACAGTATCCTTCTCATTATGTGACTCAAATATGTCGAATTCTCTATCAGCTGTTTTTAATAAGTTTTCTTTGTGTCCTTGCCTCTTAAAAACATGTATAATATTTGAATAACGAAGACACAAACAATAGATTGCACGATTTATTGCCTGGCATATTTCGCTGCATCTCGTCAGGTACATACTGCAGAAATCACACAACTTACGTGAATTAACTAGATACATCCTTCAAGTTGAAATATACACATATTCGCACAGTAATGTCACTTATCTACCACGGTAATTTTAAGCTGACTAACATGTCTTTCTGTTTGCATAATTCTGGCTTGCGTTGATTGATCAAAATTTGATTCTGAAAATTTTAACAAGCGAGTATTTTGTGTGTTAAACAACACGCGAAATGCAGTGTCTCTGTCCACCATATGGCCACTGTCGACAATGTGCCTACCGATTGAAGACGCCGGGAGCTTCCGGTGGGTCGGCCCCACGAGGCTAGCATCTCCTGTGTGTTGTATCTGATAATATGTGTACATTTCAACTTGAAGGATGTATCTAGTTAATTCACGTAAGGTGTGTGATTTCTGCAGTATGTACCTGACGAAATATGCCAGGCAATAAATCGTGCAATCTATTGTTTGTGTCTTCGTTATTCAAATTCACTACGGGAAAACATTATTTTGAACATGTATAATACTCAATTTGACTGTTCAATGAATTATCAGCATTATGTGAATGCATGCTTGTAGGCGTTTGAACTTTAAAATAACTGAAAACCGGAGGCACCTTGTAGTTCTCCACTCTCTTGAAATGACGGAATGCACGTATAAAGATGAAGGTCGAATTTAATCATCCACACGACACAGCCAACAACATAACAACATGGTGGTCATTGTCTCCACTCTCAAGATCCAGACAATTAATTGTCACAGCTCATTTTAGCAATTGATGTTCATTGAAAATGTAAACCGCTGTAAGTGTCGGAAACTGGAATCCTGTAATTGGCAAAAGGAGAACCTGTTGAGTATTTCCATGTTTACCGAGATGTTAAATCTCACCACTCATTGTCAGCTCAATTCCAATTCAAGACCTCCTTAAGATCGAATAGAACAGATCTATCATTCTCTTGAATGAAATGGACATGTCGTCGTTGTAAGTCTTCGGACAGGACATAACAGACTGAACATGCACATGTACAGAGTTTTAGTGACTCACCATTTTGCTCAGTAAAGACACATAAGACGGGACTGCTGGCCTAATGAGATGAGACTGAATTAAAAACTGTATGGAATCAAAGAGGAGCTCCAAAAAACTATTGAATACATTATAAGATTCATGTGTCGGTGTAAACATAACAGAACAATTGCTAAAAGAAGAAACACTGACGCTAAATATTTAATTCTAAAGTTAAATGGCCGCTACTATATGTATCATAAACACTTAGACGGGTTAAAGCGAAGATGACAAATAAATAGCAACCATTAATTAATGTGTGTTTGTGTACAATAGAGGGATAAGAGTTGTATGACAGCATCAACAATGTGAAGGTCATAGAGAGAACTAAACAAACCACGTGAACCAGAATAAAGACGTTAGCGCTGGATAGGTCATGCATTTAACAATAGACTCAGAATAGTATTACTAGTTCATCCGTTCTCCAGTCAGAATAGTATTACTAGTTAATCCGTTCTCCAGTCAGAATAGTATTACTAGTTAATCCGTTCTCCAGTCAGAATAGTATTACTAGTTAATCCGTTCTCCAGTCAGAATAGTATTACTAGTTAATCCGTTCTCCAGTCAGAATAGTATTACTAGTTCATCCGTTCTCCAGAATCCACACGGGAAAAGGCAGACAAGAAGACTTAAAACACAAGGAGAAGAGAAATTTGAACAATAAATAATAATATCTGGTCGGCGTGGACGGAGCTTCATGGGATATCTAAGGTCAGGACCTTGTTTACGTGTTTGTGATATTTAGACTAAATGCAGTTTAGTCTCCGGATTAGTGTAACCTGAAATCACGTGAACAGGTGGTGGATGGAGGTGGGTGTTCACCCACAGCTAGTTGTTGATGGCCTCCTGTGTCACATCGATAGGCAGAGCATCTCATTACAGAGACAATTGATTTGGTCATCAACAGTATAGTCACTATCAAGAGGGACAACTCTGGCAAACTACATTCTAATTAGATGGTAGAACATCATGTTTAAAGAAAATGTTTTTAACTAGAACAAAGTCAATGAGTGGGCGAGGCATTAATCAAGGAAAACAAACAAAACTGACGTTTCAGCAGTAAGGGAGGGAAATCAACGTATTATTAGTGAATAAAATGTGATGGTGTTTGAATGAGAGAAATATTTTAAAAGTTAAGAATGAATAAAGGTTTGTAAGGTGTGCATATGTTTAGGGTTATGTAGCTAACTTAAATGTACATTATGATTAATTACTTAGTTCTGTGGATAGTCTATTTCAATGTATAGGTACTATCTAACAATACGAATTGTTCAATGAGCGGTCATAATTTCTTGTGTATTATACATTTGATTACACTGTTTTTTTATGTAGTAGTTTCTAAAGATTATTTGGCTGGCACATACGAAGGTGCCTTACAATAATAACGTATATGGTAACATGAGTTTAGTCTTGATTTTTCGTCGTTTTCTGATATGAGGGTAAAGGTCTTCAACTGCTAACCTAGGCTATCACATGCAACTCCGTCCATATCCCCATGCAGATATAAAACCACCAGCCACTACACCTCCTATTTAACTACCAAAAAAAAAAACACACACACACACACACACACACACATTCACTCCGAAGAATAAACAAAAAGTCTTAAAAGTCGAGAGGAAAAATCTTTATTGCCCCGGGTTTTATCCCATATGACTCAGTCTCTTTCTATAGGGGGACCTGCGGAAAGCATAACACAAAACACTAACTCCGTAGCCCCGGCGACGACCCCCATGAGTCTCCGAGAAAAATACACTCGTGAACCGAAGGACGTAGCCTGGAATCGAGCCCACAACCTTCGTAGCGCGAGGCAGACGTCTTGACCACTTCGCCACGGAGGCTCCCGCTCCAAAGAATACAAGAAGCTACATAAAATTCACGTGCAATGTACTATGTATTTTATGAAACCACATATCTGCCCACATTTAGGGGCCATTTACACCCCCTGTTGGCTTCTAGTTTCAGCTCACAGACACATCCGAGCTTTGTTTACATCTTTTTAGTCGAGCGGCAACGCTAACAGTGGAAAACCAACCGACAACCTATAAATAGATGTGACCTATTCACTGTTCGTTGGTTCTGGGAGGATTCATTATCAAATCCAGCTGCCGCCTAAAATTATTCCAACACTTAATCCCCTAACTTCAACAATTACTCTAGATCCCTGTTAAAGAATTATAGGCGATTATTAGATGCATGACTAGATATAACCTAGATCGCCATTACCAACTAAAAGCGAATAAATCAATTTGTAGGCATTTGTAGGTACTCGCTCGACTAAAAAGATTTAGGGGCCATTTACACACCCTGTTGGCTTCTAGTTTCAGCTCAAAGACACATCCGAGCTTTACTACTACTACTACTACTACTACTACTACTTTTAATTCTACTACTACTACTACTACTACTACTACTACTACTACTACTACTACTACTACTACTACTACTACTACTACTACTACTACTATTACTACTACTACTACTACTACTACTACTACTACTACTACTACTACTACTACTACTACTACTACTACTGCTTTACTTCTACTACTACTACTACTACTACTACTACTACTACTACTACTACTACTACTACTACTACTACTACTACTACTACTACTACTACTACTACTACTACTACTACTACTACTACTACTACTACTACTACTACTACTACTACTACTGCTTATAATTCTACTACTACTACTACTACTACTACTACTACTACTACTACTACTACTACTACTACTACTACTACTACTACTACTACTACTACTACTACTACTACTACTACTACTACTACTACTACTACTACTACTACTACTACTACTACTACTACTACTACTAAACTACTACTACTACTACTACTGGTAGAACAATGACTATTACTACAACTACCACTTCTTCTTCCACTGCCAATATTACTGCTACTACTTCTATTACTGCTACCTTTACAACAACAACAACAGCTATTACTACTACTATGACTACAACAACAACAACAACAACAACAACAACAACTAATACTACTACTATTACTACTACTACTACTACTACTACTACTACTACTACTACTACTGCTACTACTACTACTATTAGTACTACTACTACCACTACTATTACTACTACTACTACTACTACTACTACTACTACTACTACTACTACTACTACTACTACTACTACCACCTACTGACTATTATTAATACTTACACTACTACTCTTACTTCTATTACTACTACTATTACTAACACTACTACCTTTACACTAACAGCAATAGCTATTACTACTACTATGACTACTATAACTACTACTACTACTACTACTACTACTACTACTACTACTACTACTACTACTACTACTACTACTACTACTACTACTACTACTACTACTACTACTACTACCACCTATTGATTATTACTAATACTTATACTACTACTCTTACTACCATTACTACTACTATTACTAACACTACTACCTTTACCACAACAACAACAGCTATTACTTCTACTATGACTACTACAGGTACTACTATTACTACTGATACTACTACTACTACTACTACTACTACTGCTACTACTATTACTACTACTACTGCTACTACTACTACTACTACTACTACTACTACTACTACTACTACTACTACTACTACTACTACTACTACTACTACTACTACTACTACTACTACTACTACTACTACTACTACTACTACTACTACTACTACTACTACTACTACTACCACCTACTGACTATTACTAATACTTATACTACTACTCTTACTACTATTACTACTACTATAACTAACACTGCTACTATTACTACTACTTCTACTTTTGCTACTTCTATTACTACTACTAGTATTACTTCTTACTCTACTGCGAATATTACTACTATTACTTCTAGTACAACTACTACTACTCTGAGAGATAGTCTAATCTTATTTATGCAAATGACTCTTGGGCAAGATATATTTTCTCTCACACAAAGATGTTATTATTCAAGCCTACACTAGATGCAGCCAAAATCGAAATAAGACGGGTAACGATACCCACGCAATCACGCTCCACTTACCGGCACCACCCAGCTACTATTGATTATAACACACCTCACAAACTGCTACGAATCATCTTATTATAGTAACACAGTTGTTCACATAATACACTCAACTACGGACAGATTGAGCGGTCACTGTTTAAGACGCTGCCACATTTTGTAACGTGAATTGAATGGTCATACAACAGTTATATGCCCTTTAATTTAGGCTCGACTGTGTGACGACAACAATCCATCAGCCGGACTAGTTCAGTAGTCTCATACAGGGAAAAATCTTTTCCATGTGTCTGGCTCAGGGCTACAAATTTACTTGCATTTCTACTCAAGTCCTACAAGGCACACATTAAAACCATAAAAATATTATAAAAAGTAGCTGTAGACAGTCAAAAGATGTGGCACGTTATAAGAAGAAGTCAACTGGGAACTCGGTGACAACTGGCACATTTGAAGGGAAAAGAACACAGGGAACAGAGAGAGAGAGAGAGAGAGAGAGAGAGAGAGAGAGAGAGAGAGAGAGAGAGAGAGAGAGAGAGAGAGAGAGAGAGAGAGAGAGAGAGAGAAATGCTTATATGAGAGAGGAGAGAGAGAGAAATACTTATATGTGTTAGCCGCATGGCATAATCGAGACAAAAAATACAAAGCCGAACTACTACTGTGATGATCGTGTGAGATAACGAAACATGACCGCCCATTGTAATGTTGCATACGTGCAAATTTAAACAACTGTATAGTACAAATTCGTCGGTCTCCCTGGCTGAGAGGTTAGCAGCTTTTTCCGTAACCCAATACTCTCGTGGTTGACGTGAGCCCACGAGAATTCAAAGGGGTTCGAGTCGCGCCAGTGACTTACGAGAGTATGAAGTCAGTCGCTCAGAAAGTCGTGGCGTGCTGATAAGCGTAATCTAGCCTAGGAATCAACATACAGCTGAAAGATGCTGGTGTTGACCGCAATACTCTGAAACAGGTTGGAAACACGGGGGAAAAAAAATAGTACAAATTCGCAGCATGAAGGGACATAAATATAAATGATGTTTGAAGCCACAAGGGAGATAAGACAACTAATTTAGTGAAGCTTAAATGAAGGTTGTGTAATGCAAACAGTTAGATTCACTACCTTATATGGTGACTTCTAAGAAAATATATTGCCCTTGTGATTAGTAGCTACGAAAATGAATGCACGTGTTTTCAATATCTTTGATTTCCAGTATGCTATCTCAAATGGTAGATAGTATCTTAAATGATGTGCAGTTTACCAACGCTATAATTTATCTAGTGCAATATCCGTTTAAGTGCAATACTGTATTATTTTGTAAAGTTATATTTTTGGCTGGCACAATTGCATGTGCCTGATAAGGCTGTCAAAAATGGTTGCTGAGATTTTAATGGCACAAAGAAACTAATGATATCAATGTTCGTCTATAAGACACACGTGGATTACGACAGCCGTTGATGCTTGCTGACACATGCCTTGGGTCATTGACATTAAAGAGAATGGCCGTGCTAGTACATAAACAAGTGACCGGGCATGAGAAATAATAGATGAACGTTGAAGACAGTAAGGTGAGTGACCTGGCTACGAGAAAAACAATCAACCCTGAGAAATAATGGGGCGGGTGTGAGTGGAGACCCCCAGGGTGGATGGGGTGAAGTACAGTTTAGTTTTGTGTGAAGTCAAGGGACTTCAGGACAGTTGATGTTTTGGCGCCGAATGGATCGGTTGTCGAGGACGTGGGAGCTTAGACTGACTGTGGGTCAGTTCTTTTGTTGTGTTGTTCTCCCAGTTGTGAATGCAGGCCTAAAACCAAGGGGGGGTTGGATAGTTAATAGAGGCCTTAACCCAGAGTGGGTTTGATAGTTAATAGAGGCCCGAACCCAGAGTGGGTTAGATAGTTAGTGGAGACTAGACCCATTGTGTGGGTGTATTATGTGAGGTCCAGCTGTGGATAGGAGCTGGATTAACTTCTTATGGATTTGAGATTAAGCAGGCCGTGAGAAGACAGTGATGTGTGCGTGTTAATGTTGTGAGGAGGATATGGATATTCTTGCACACCTCGGAGTAGCAAATGGATCACCATGGTCTGGTAAGAATGCGACAGCGAGGGATGATAAGGGGATCTGGCCGACGATCGACGCTCAGAGGAAAGGCGAGACGGACATATAATCAGAATGCTACTGGTACTATTAGTGTTGGAACTCTTCGCTGGCTGCTGGGGATGGGGACGGAGCACTTATGGGAATGCCCCGAATGCTGTGATGTCGCTTCCTAACTCAATCAATCAATCAATCAGATAAGCTGAGAAGTATTTACATAATTATAACTAAATAGAATATAGAAAGCAATGGCAAACTGCTGAACGTAAACTTTTCAAAAATCACAATCTGCAACAAACTGATGGGCTTGACTGTGACGTCCAGTAAAAGAATATGCAACTTCTTTTTCATCGGTTTTACTGGTTGTTACTAAATACGAAGTTTGTCGCATTGTTTATTTTTTATTTATTTATTTAATTCTTTTTTCAAATGTTGTTTTAAATGTTGTTGTTTAATGTGCCACGAAAATATATTTAATGTATTCCCCCAACATATATCTCATCTCATCTCATCTCGTCATGGTCCTCTTGTACCTTGCGGTGTCGAGGTGAAGTATAAACAGCGGGACAGCGCCCGCCTGTGGGCTTCATATATCGATATTCCAATGGATTCTGTTATTCCCTGCGTCCATCGTTTACGTGGTCGGCCTCTTCCTCTGTTTCCCTCTGGTATGTACATCATTGCTTGTTGTCGTATACTGTTAGTTGGTATATTAATACATGGATAATAGATAAAATATATGTCCGTCTAAGTGACCTAACATTGTTGGTATACGATTATATTATCCATCAAATAAAATAATTTACTGACAAATCTAAAATAACATGTACCCCGTATTTTCATCACGGGCACAGTCTTGGCTCCCTGGCTAAACTACATGAGTTAAATATGGGTAATATCCTGCACAGACTGAGAAGGTGAACACGCCGAATGAATCTAAATAGATCAACGGCTTCGAAAGTGAAAGTGAAACAGCAGAGTGTGTGGCACAAATAAGGAATAGTTTTTTCTGCTGCACAACTGATTGAATTCTTCAGCATTTCCCATTGATCATTACATCTTGAAATAGGATCTCTAGATCAGACAATAAATCAAATTTGTTCCTTACTTCTATGTTAAAATTATCTTGTATTTCTTTGTCAGTTTTCAATTTGCACAAGTCATATTTAGGGTGAGGAGCGGCTGGCCGAGAGGCTAGAACGCCGGACTCTCATTCGGGAGGCCCGGGTTCGATCCTTCGGTAAGGCGTCGGATTTTTTTCTGTCGGGGGCAAAAAGAAAATCCTAACCTGCACAGTTCGCGGCGACTGTTCTAGCCAGGTGGCCTTTATTCCTCAGGCTCAAAGACCCCTCTGCCATACACCGCAAGGTACTATATTGGCAGTAAATGACAGTTAAATGACAGTTTATTTAGGGTTTTCTGCTGTATACTTGACTTTCTTTAACTTTACCCTCAATGTGCCTGTAATTAATCTGTGATCGCTGTAACAGTCTGCATTTGGAACTGTTTTTACAACTGTTAACGCATTTCGAAACCCTTTGCTAATCAGTTTGTAATCTACCTGATATTTAATCCTGCTGTCCGGACACCTCAATGTCCATAATCTTCTAGGATGCTGTTTAAACCAGGGGTTTCCTACAACCATTTCATGTTCTTTTGCCCATTCTACAAGTCTGTATCATCTTTCATTTCTCTCGCCCAAACCATGGTTGCCTACACTGCTTCCATCACTTTGCTTTCCTATCTTTGCGTTGAAATCACCCATTGTGATATTTATTTCTGATTTTTTACAGTTCTTCAAAGCAGACTCCATGCCATTATAAAATTCCTCTATACTTTCTTCAATGCATTCATTTGTTGGGTCTTATACTTGCATGACATTTATTTGAAAAAGTCTTCCGTTTAATTTTACTAATAAAACTCTGTCTGACAATGCCCGATATCCTTTGACAGAATTTGATGTTTACTTATCTAATATTATGGCTACACCTCTTTGCTGTTCTTCTCCCCCAGAGTAAATAATCGTACAATCCTCTCTTGTCCTTATCCCTGCTCCTTTATATCTCGTTTCCGATATTCCTAATATGTTAATATTCTCTCTCTCCATTTCCTTTTTGACGTTTCTTTAGTGTCAAGTGTTAAGACATGTGACAATAAAATCGAACCCGCTTGACGTAAAAAAACGACCAAGAAGGGTTGGCGTAAGACATTTGTTCCATAGGAAAGATAAGCGACAAAATACAGCCAACCATAATTAAGTCTTCAAGAGATGTTGTGTGACTGAGGGCGTAAGATAAAAGACATAGACATAAAAAATACTGTAGATCGGGAACATCGGGTTCAGGGAAGTGAGACACATAATTTGAGTTCACACAGGGCCAACTTTATAACCTCGAGCGTCGGCGTGGCCAGCGTGTCCGAACCGTTACTCACAGCGCTACCGGAAGTAGATTAAGGAGTCGCTTCGGATATATCGAGTGATATATCGATGAACTCGGGCCAGGGTAACGAATCGAATGCACCGGTCGGCCGAAACCTCCGAGCTCGTTTCAAGGTCGTACCGGGAGTCGAGCTTCTGATCACATAGTGGGGCGACCACTGGCTTTCTTCTTGGCTTTCCTCACATCCGTCTTTAAATTAGTTCCCTCGATGCCAGCTTAATATGTAGTGGATTACTGAGAGGTGGATAGAGGGAGAAGGGACCATTGCGACATAATTTTTCATATTGAACGTGACACCGTTCTAAATGCCCCGACCTGGGACCACGGAGGGGGGAAGGGAACAAGGTGTGGATTTCTGCTACAGGGGGATCACCCTGTATATTTATTTGGAGTTATTGGATTGTGCCTACGGCCTGGTACGACATCAGCGTTGGCGGATAACAGGAAGGGGTGAGGAAGTACTGCCATCGTCCCTCCTTCAGGGCACTTCTATCTATAAGTACAACTAACTCACTAACCGTATGTGTTGTCTAGCTATGTTTCAGCAGAGACCCATATCTCAGACACCAACCTTGGCCTAGTCTTACCTTCATCTGGGAAAGACGATGCAGGGGGACAGCTGCGGCGTTGGTCCTAGGTCCAGTCTGTCCTCGAATCTTCGAGTGACCAATGAAATGGTGCGGCCCTTATGGGAAGGGTCCACACGTCTGAGTAAGGGGGACCTAAGTGTATCAGCTGTGGGTAAGTCTGATTCATGGTTCTCTCACTGAGTGTTATCCTCTACAGGTTCTATCTTGTTGAGAGCAGAGCGGCGATCTGGGGACGAGTCCAGTGATCCGGACTAGTGCGAGAGCCGGTGTGAACAGCTTGGAAGTCCATCACCTCAGCGAGCAGTACTTACAATCGAGAGTACGTGTCAGAATGGGCTCCAGCTAACTCATCGCCCACTCCACGTCTGATAGTCCCGGTTGTTCGCCATGACAGCACCATATGGCCTTGTTCGTTACTTCAGCTGGGCAATTATCTGGTTGTGGTTAGTGTCCCAGTTGTGAGTCTGAATGAGGGCCTTCATGCCAACTAGTTATGATGACTCCGCTACCAAGTTTCTGGTACCCTGTGGTGCCTGATAATGTGGAAGAACGTTTGTCTGCTTTGAACTCTATCTACAGTGCCACGTGTCAGCGAGGGAGGTATCTGTGCTGTGATATCTGCGATATGAGTCGGATGATCTGCGCGGGTTGCATAGACAGTTGGGACTGCTACTATTATTGAGTGAGAGTTCACCCTCTCGCTATACCCGCAGTACCATCAAGACTTTCAAACGCTTCAGAGGAGTGTCCTAGTTCCTCAGCCACCCAAGAGACAGTATTTATTCCTACACAAGGGTGGTCCAGATTTCAGGGACGTCATCCACTGTATGTCCCAAGTACCAGTTAGTCGACTCGCCAGCCATCCTGTGCAAGTGGAGAAACCTGGAGGGATGCCTGAGATACTTGGTGAGCGTGTCTGACTTACCCAATAGTTTGAATTGAGGCCCTGACGATGATGGCACTTTTTCCAGGAGGCTACTCGACACTTGCCACGTCTTATCTCTCATAGATACTACAAGGCCTACCTCGGAATCATCATTATAATTCTCCTTCATCTTGTATAATACACCATATTGTTACCATAGTTAGCTGCCAGAGTTGTGTCATGAGTTCAGGACGAGGATTGAAAGGGGTAACGTCCCTTGGATAAGAGTAAGGGAGATAGGGTTCTAAGGGCCGAAGGGGTTTGTGGACTGAGGTAACCTATGTCCAAGGGCTAAAGGTATCTCGTTTTTAAAGTGTGATAGCAGGTTCCCCTTACCCCAGGGAGTGCTGTGACATTTTTTGGGGGGCTCGTCCGGGATCTGAATTTATTCAGCTATGGTGATTGTTGATAGGTGTTTGGACATATCATTCCTATCCTCACTATAGAAGTCTACCTAGGTCTTTGGTCTTATTTCTTCTCTTGACGAAGACGGATTGACTTGTGGTGTGCTGTGTGTTGTGCTATATAGTTTTGAGTGTGTACTGACTATCTGTATATTGCATTGTTGAATATACACTAACACTACTAACACACCCACCCTAACTATGCCCTCTGACAAACTGAATATGGCCGTAGTGCGGGCAACAGGCGAAAGAATTGGGCTGACAGGTGATGCAATTTTGAAGTATATACAGGAGGTAGAGGGAGACTTCCGCCAGGAAGAACGAGAGAGAAGAAAGCGTGAAGCGGACCGGGAAGGTAGGAAGTTAGCCTTAGAAGAAAGGAAGGTAGAAGCTAAAGAAGCTGCTAAGAAGTTAGAAGCTGAGCAAGCCGCAAAGAAATTATAAGCTAAACAAGAGGCTCAGAAGAGAGAGCATGAGTACCGAATGCGGGAACTCGAGCTTAAGGCACAAACCAGTAGAGATACTGAGGGGGCAGTAGGAGGTTCTTCACTCCCTGGATCACCCACATTATGTAGACATGGTTACAATGCCATGAAGTTTCCTCTTTCCATTTTTGAGGAAGACAAAGATAAGATAGATCAGTTTTTTACAGAAGTTCGAAGCTATGTGTGTCGCAATGGGTCTCTATAAAGACAAATGGTGTCTGAAATTATCCCAAGGTTTTCGCGGAACGGCGTTCGAAGTCTATGCCAGTTTACTGGCCGGGCTCGAGAACGATTACGATGCGTTGAAAGAGGCGTTATTGAAACGGTTCGAAATGACTTCACACACGTACCGGAAGAAGTTTCGGTCTGCGAAACGTGAACCGGGTGAGTTTTTTGCCGTGTATAGCCTGCGACTCAACTCCTATTTGCATGAATGGATGGAGTTAGCCGGATTTGCGAAAGACTGCGAAAGTCTCGAAGAGCTGACTTTCGTCGACCAAATGCGACAGCATATGTCGAAACCGCTCAAAACGTTCTTGGGAGAACAGGGGGCGGAAAGGTTAGATGTCATGGCCAAATTGGCTGAAAGGTACTTCGTAATGCATGGGGAGGCTAGTGAAACCCATCCCCCAAGTACTAAATGTCAGAAAAAATCTAACAAGAAGATATTTAAAAGCTCTCATCAGAAAAAGGTAGAGTCTTCCGAGAGGTCCTCAGAAACGAGTCCTGAGAAGTCTAAGGATGGGAGCAGAAGCCCACCAAAAACTTCCCTGATGAAGAATTGGAAGTGACGATGGTGTAAGGTTTGCAAGACTAATAGCCATAATACCAAGGTCTGCAAATCTAAAGCGAAAGACTCTCACTTTTCGGCCTGCCAAGTGGATTCGAAAGATGGATCCACCGAACAGGTCGAGGTCGTTGAACAAACTCTGGACCAATAGCGACTACCTGTGGTCGAGTTGATCGAGGTCAACGGGCAACAAGTTGAATGCCTATACGATACTGGCCTACAATTTGAGGCAGTAATCGTCGTAAGTCTGGTCAGCGCATAACAACTCACTGGGGATAACATCGAAATACAGCCGGCTACGAAGAGTGCTGTGGATATGACTTTGCCGATCGCCAGTGTGGAGATCAAATCAAGATATGTCATCGGCACCATTCACGCAGCAGTATTGATAGACCCAAGTTTTCCCGTAATACTTGGGTGCAAATACATATTCCTATTGATGCCGAAAGAGCCCATCCACCTAGGTGAGATACAGAACCAATCCCAGACGGGAAAAGACCAGGCAGACGCAATAGTCTCTAACCCCCTGCCAGGGGAATTGCGCACTGCCCAGGGGGAAGATGTAACTCTGCGTCCTTGCTACCGGAAGCTGCAGAGGAGTGCTGACCCACCGAAACGGGGCCAGTACTACATGAAGAATCGGCTGCTCTACCGGAGAGCCGGAAGGGTGACAATATGCATGGTCAGCTGGTCCTGCCGAAGGCATACCGACTCCAAATTCTTCATATGGGCCACACCATATCGTTTAGCGGACATATGGGTGTTGGAGCCACGCTGCAGCGGATCTCCTGCCATTACTATTGGCCAGGAATGACCGGCGTCGTGCGTAGGTATGTTAAATCCTACCTTGAGTGCCAGAGGGTGGCACCAAAGCACTGGACAGCTCCGGTGGTCATAGGCGAATTGACTGTAATGAAGTCTCCCTTTGAGAGAGTGGCCATCGATATTGTGGGTCCTCTTCCCAGGACTAGGAAGAGGAACATGTACATCCTCACAATGGTGGATTGCTGTTCGATATGGGGGGGGGAGCCATACCGCTGGCCATTATCGAATCTAAGAGAGTGGCCGACGCACTCATTGAGGCCTTTACGCGATTGGGTTTTCCCAACCTAATTCTGACGGATAATGGGTCCCAGTTTTGTGGTAAACTAATGGAGGAGGTTTTTCGAATTTTCCACTCCAACCACATTCACACCAGCCCTTACCACCCCCAAGCGAATGGACAGGTGGAGTGGTTCAACGGTACGTTGATGACGATGCTCCGGAAACTGGCCCAGGATAAACCAGATAGGCGGGATGAATATATCCCGGTAGCCATGTTTGCCTATCGGGAAGTGCCACTTTGCTGTTTGGCCGTCCAATCAAGGGGCCATTGGAGGCCATGCTGAGGAGTTGGACGGAAGAGGGGACATCTGAAGAAGTGATCTCTTCCTATAAATATGTGGAGGAACTGAAAGAAAAACACAAGGGATGGACTCTGGCGAATCAAAACTTGAAAAAGGCCAGAAAAAGACATGCGGCTTACTACAACCGCAGGTCGAAGGAAAGAGCTCTCGAGGTGAGATGCAAAGTATTGTTGCTGCTCCCGGCCGGAACCAACAAACTAGAGATAGGATGGCAGGGACCATTCCCCGTTCAGCGGGTTGTGTCTCGGACCAACTATCAAATTCGGATCCGGGAAAAACAGAAAATTTTCCATAAAAATCTCCTGCGGAAATACGAGGAGAGGACCGGTTAAGAAGCTCCCCACCTCATGGCGATGGCAGTCGCTGTAGAGACGGAGACAGGACCCGACGAGGAAAGGAAGTATCCACTATAGCACCAAGAAACATATCGGGATGTGCAAGTGAATCCTAATCTGGAACCCCGGGAGAGGGAACAGATTGCCCGAGTCCTAGAGTCCCATCAGCAGTTCTTAACCGGTAAACCTGGTCGGACGGGATTGGTCGAGTTCGATAACACCTTGACTATACAAGATCCCGTCCGCCAGAAAGTCTACTTAATGCCATTCTCTAAAGAGAGTCCCCTGGAGTAGGAGATACAGAAACTGCTGAAGGATGACGTGATTGCGCAATCCACCTCCCCATATAATGCAGGGGTGGTACTTTTACGTAAGACGAGTGGATAACACCGCTTATGTATCGACTATAGACTTCTTATCAATCACACCCAATTTCAGGTGGAGCCCCTGCCGAATCCCACCCAGCTATTCGCACTGCAGCACCATGCCAAGAACTTTTCAAAGGTATACTTAAGTCCGGGGTATTATCAGATTCCGGTCAAACAGGAAGTCCAACCCCTCTTGGCGTTCAGTACCCCAAGCGGGCATTACGAGTTCAAAGTGATGCCGTTTGGACTCAGCAATTCGCCCAGCGTGTTTACCCGCATGATGAGGGCCTTGTTAGATCCCTTATGAGATCCGTCCATTATTTCGTTTATGGACGATATACTGATCGCCAGTGAAAACATGAAGGGCCACCTGAAATCGTTTGAAAGGGTCTTTACGGGGCCCCCGCAATGTATGGTCGGATATCAGACCCTGGAGTTTCTAGGTCACACGTTCACTCCGGGACAGAATGTCCCGGAGGAGAAGAACCTAGAAAAGGTCCAACGTGCTCCAAGACCAAAAACGAAGAAGGACGTCAGATCCTTCCTCTCATTATGCGGGTTTCACCAAAAGTTCATCCCGCATTTCAATGAACTGGGGGTCCCTTAACGGAAACCCTGAAGAAGGGATCCCCATATCCGATTGTATGGACGCCCGAGTGTGAGGAGGCCTACAGTCAGTTGAAAGAAGCCTTGGTAAGCAAGCTGGTCCTTCAACTTCCCGACCTATCCACACCCTTTATGTTATGGACGGATGCGAGTAGTATCGGAATCGGGGCGACGCTGTTACAGTAAGGGAGGGAGGATACGGATATTTTACAACCCGTAGCCTAAGCGAGTAGAAAACTTCTACCGGGCGAGCGAAATTATTCTACAGTGGAGCGGGAGTTTTTCTCTCGTTTGGGCAATGCAAAAATTTCAGCCCTATTTATACGGGGTACAGTTTCGTGTCCAGTCAGAACACCAACCCTTGATGTTTCTGGCCACCTCCCAGAAGCTCAACGCGCGCTTGATGCGTTGGTCGTTGCTGCTCCAGCCCTACAACTTTACTGTTGAATACATTCCCGGTAAGGAGAATGTTGGGGCTGATTTTCTGTCTTGGCATCCGGTCCCGGAGGAAGAGACTGAGATCACTCGAACCGAACCTCCTGAGGAGAAGAGTCGACCCGGTCAACTCTCTTAAGAGAGGGTCTATGTCGCAGAACTCAGTGGGTCCGCCTCGTGATGTTTCTGCTTGAGGAAAGGTCCATTGAGACATTGGGCAGTCGGGTGAAGAAAATTTGCCGGTGAAAAGGAATTAACCAGTAATTTGACTCAACCCGACCAGAGTCGTTGCTCGCCCTTTAAGAATATTCCAGTATGTGGGTGGCGGAACAGGTTTTCGGGCAAGACAGACTGTGCATGTCCGACGCAATCGCAGTCCATTGTCCCGGAACAAATGATCAGTTTGAGACGAAGGTTGCTGGCAGACAGTCGACATTTTGGCCCAGTGCTAAGTGAGATAGAGCGAGACACCGTGTCTTGATGAGGATTGAAGACTTCTGACATAATGTCCAGTTGCAATGACAACGCTTCTCTTATCCACTGTCGTGCTGTTTGTGTGAAGGTATGTGTACAACATTTTTCCTTAACGAGTGTGGTGTCGGTGATTCGAATTCCCACGGTAGAACTTGTGTGGCATACCTCTCTGGATGGCATCACCATCCTTAATATCAACAATATCCCCGCGATTCTCACCCGTAAGGGGCCCATAAGGAAGCAAAGAATAGCAACATTGTAACCTACCACGCATATCGTAAGTGACGACTAAGGGGGTTTGATGGTTCCATTGCCCTGCTACTGAATAATTGCGTGGCGTGACACTGTGAGCTGTGAGTTTCGTGTAAATCGCTTTTGAATCTGCCCGAAGTTTTTTCTTTCTTTTGGAACGTGACTTCATATTCGGAGCGATGGCAGCTGGCTAGTCCCAGAATTGACCGGTTTTTTTCTTATGCAGAAATGCCTGGCTGCTGGGCTTCTGTGCCTGCCACTACAATCGACGATGAACTGTATTTTCATGGACTGTGTGGGTGAACATCCATGTGTCACCGTCCTGGATACCTAGGGGAATGAAACACGGGCTCATACAGGCAACAAACTCCGTTCAGATACAATCGAACATCATTTATTTATATTATGTTACATTAAGCTGGCGAAGAAAGGTTTTCGCAGCCAGCAACCCTCGAATTGCATATCACTGGAGTTTACAATAAACCAATAATACATGATCAATACAACTCTATCAGCTATCTAACGTATGCATAAGACCCCTAAATACACTTGGGGTTTAAGCTATCAAGTCCCCCTTAAGGTAAACCTTGTTGCTTCTTCGATGTCCAGTCCGTGTCTGCCCTCCAACGTGTCTCGATCGGACACGGGCTGTAACTCTCCTTGAGTTTCTCGTGGAACAGGTCCTGGCACGCGGTCAGCGTGTCCACGGAGCTGTAGGCGAACTGACCTATGCTTCTCGAAGGCTCTGGATTGTTCGAGCATTCGAATGTGTCTCCCTTGTATTGGGGTTATGCCCCTTCTCTAATTCCCTTCTATCTTTATGTTTCTACCGACTCCATGTGAGACTCTGACAGGGGTCCCCCTCCCCCCGCTTCTATGGGTTAGTATATGGTAATTAGTTTGCACTAATTCTGTCATAGGATCACATGAAGTTGGTATTTGGTAGTTTCGTGGATGGGAACCTGGCCATATATATATTTGCACTATTAACTCATGTATTTCCCCGTACAACAATCCAGGGTGATTGCTGGAGAGTCCTTATCTCTTCCATATCCTTAAACATGCTTATCCGACCGAAGTTCCCTGACGCTTTTAGTTGTATTTGTAACCGCGCCCTTCTCAAGTATCCATTTGATACCCAGATATTAAACTCTGTGTTAGAGAGGTTTAACAAGACAAATTGTCTTGGCTTATTTAAGAACACTTGCAATTCTTGTCCTGAATGTGTATTTTGATACACTTTTACTTCCGTATGTTTTATAGTGCTGAATATATATATATATATATATATATATATATATATATATATATATATATATATATATATATATATATATATATATATATATATATATATATATATACTCTTGTTTTCTCCCAGGTAACTACTCATGTTCCTGTTTGCCTGTTAGTGTGTTTACTGCTTTGTTACTTGCTCTAATAAAATGTGTGTGATTTATTTGTTAGCGTTTAGTTTTATGAGTATGTTCTATCTAATGTCTGACGTGTGTGCTACCTGTGGGTATGTGGTGTGTAGTACATCTCTAAGTGTCACGAGCTGGAATATCCCTTGTCATGAATCTGTGTAACGCATGTACAGGGTATTCAAACAGTGATTCTTAGAGTGAACTTATTTTATCTAACACTAAACATGCATACACAATTTCAGACAAGTATTACATTTTACACTCAAAACGCAGACAAATTAAAATAAATACTTTTTGCGTACAATTTGTCCGCTCAGTATATCGCTCTCTCATTTAATTCATTCACTCTCTGATTTGCACACCTTTCATTCAATATAATAATTTGTTAAAATATACAAATTAAGGTGAGGTAAATGTTTGTCGTCCTTAGAAAAAAAAAAAAAAACTGGCGATATGCTATATTCAAAGCATCAAGTACTATTTGTTTTGGTGGTAAGAAAATGGTTTATAAATTAAATTGCAACAATTGTATTGGGAGAAAGTTTTAACTATGAATGAGAATGTTTGTGACATATTATAATAGAAAATGTATAATTTACATGTTCACATATTTAATGTATATAATAAAGCACAAATGTAATACATATTTAACTAATAACATTAAATTAATTAACTCCAACGACGATCCGTGTGTTGTCGTTCTTTCGTCCGTGTGTTGTTCCAATACTGTTACAGTTCGTAGGTAACATTTTGGTGTCACATTGTTGTGTTGTCTCTCATATGTCAGAATCGGTTAAGTATATCGCTGTTTGTATGTGCGCTGTTCTGTTACGTTAGTTTGCGAGTCAATTGAAATCACGCGTATGCACAGTTATTAATATTCGCATGGTAACTTTCAGTTCTTTGATTGATGAAATAATTTCACAAATGTTAATCTCCACAGTTCGGAATGTTTTTGATGTACTGCTAATTGCCACTGTGGCTCAATATAGTTAGCGGTTCTCACAGTTTCATTTCTGTGATAGTTATAAGTAGAGTGTTAAATCAGTTGTCGACACTTCCAAATTAAAGTTCTACAGTAAGTGTAGCGGTACACTCTTTTATGCAACAGACTAAAATATCGCAGCTTATCATATGGCTACTAATTAATGTACATAGTGTTAATCTGCTGGTGCATTGGGTAATTGTGATAGTATGTCGGCAATTACATTATCCGTGCTTTATTTAATTACCAGCAGTGGCGCCTTACACGTCAAGACAACAACCTGGGAACCTAAGAGGAACTTAGATAAACGACTAACACACAAACCCAAACTTAATGTTTCCAATTTAGCTGTGGAAGACTTGGTTTCCGCCGTTTTCAAATTACGGCTGCCACTCAGGATTGGGTGTCTCACGTCTTCGTATTCCTGCATCAGACATCCTTCAATGGCGATCGCACTTGCATCTGTAGTTAATATAAATGGTAAATCTATGTTTGGTAATCTTACTATGGGTGTATTAGAAAAAATGAATTTCAATGTGCACATTGCATCCTCTAAACGGATACTCTTACAATTGCACATATTACATAATTGTATAGGTATCGATGTAAAAATAAGTCTCAATAATGTAAGAGGCATATAGGCATATATATTATTAGAAAGTTATGTGAAAAGTTTTGCACCAACAGGAGTTAATGAACTGTAGCATGATTTTTCCTCTTTCAATTTGGCGCAAAGTTGATTGATATATGAATGAGATGGTAAATATGATGAAAAATGTGTTTGTTATTCGGATAGTGGTGAAAGATTCATTTTGGAAGGTAGGTAATGTTGTTTGAAGTTGCGTTAATAGCAAAAGTAGTGGTTTGTCTACGTTCATTCTACTGCTTGGTGAATGTGATTGTTTACTTGTGTTGGTTGAGGTGTGTGTTTCGAAGAAATTGCTGTATTTATATGGTAAATTGGTGGATGGTGAGTTAAAAATGGTAGTCTTTGTACTGATGGATTTAGATCCACTTCGTTTGGTGTTTTTGTTCATGCGATAAAGCAGTTTGTTTGTATGCAAACGTTTCTGACATTGATTTTGTGTGAAGTCACTTGTTTGTGTTTGTTTATTTGCATACTGTTTGCTTGCATGAATGTTGCATGATGATGTTATTTCTGTATCTGTATAACTTTCTGCAGCTTTATGTGTTGTTTCTGTATTCGTTTTATGTGTCCTTTGTCTTGTCACTATATTATCGTATTGTGTCTGTTGTTGCACATTTACAGGCTCAATATTTTGTGGTTCGGTGACGTCCTCAGTTTGAGGTGTTAATTTGATGGTGTCATTGAAAGATTCAACCGACCCTGTGTTCTGCACCTCTGTGAATTCGTTTCGAATTCCGTCATCGGTTGTCTCCCTTGTGCTTTTGGCAGTTTGAGACATGCAAGTGTGTGCTTTAATTCTGGAACCACTGTTTGCTTTTTGGATACCGTTATTCTGTTCCCATTCTCTGATTTCTTCTTCAGAGCAGGATCTTATGTTAGGAAGATTCCCAAGGATAATTTCCCCGACAGGATTTTCCAGTACTGCGCATAGCACTTGTCCTGATATAAAAGGTGTCCGCATTTCGGCAAGTGCTAGGGGGTATCTTTCGATGGTGCCTGCGAATGTGCGACATGTTACGTATTTGTGTGTGTAGTCTTTGTCATTAACTAATGTTCTTTTAATTCCACAAAGAGCCGCCCCGCTATCTCGTATTAGTGTACATTGTTTGTTATTGACAAAACCTGTTGCAAATTTTAACTTGCCTGTTGATGTTAAGGCTGCGTTGGCCATTTCGTTAGACAATGGGATTGTGTGGCCGCATAACAAAGTGGTATCAAGCTGAAATTTTCTGCAGGTGTTACATGTGTTATCAGTGATGGTGCTAATGATCTCTACTGCATTACCTAACTCATTTGCACTTTCATTCTGGATGTCGCATTCGTTCTGTTGTTCAGTTTCTTCATCCGACGATGTATCTATTAATGCGGCATTGGCCTGCTTCATCATCTTTCTCCCATCACAACGTGCTGAAAAATGCCCATAACTCGCGCAAAAATAACATTTAACTGCTCTTTGATATGCGTCCCTTTTGTTCTTTTGTTTTTCTACTATCATTTGGAGATGATGTGGATAATTCGGTGATTTGTCACACATCGCGTACTGTTCGTGTGTCAGATGACAATACTGACACAGAACTGGTTTTGTGAACTTAGAGCGTTGTTTGAACCTATTTCCATCTTGTTTTGAATATTTGGTGTTTGTAACCGCTGCTGTTTCATTTTGGCTCATATTTAACTGAAAAATATCGCGATTAGCTGTGAAATATGCGCTCCCCTTATTTTCTATTTCTTGGATAGTTTTACAATCCATTTGCCTTAAAAATTTAGAAAAAGGGGTTGGTATTGTGCTAATAATTTTATCAATTATAATTAGCTCCTTCAGTTTATCATGGCTGTTATTTGTTTTTGCTGAGGTTATCCATTTTGTACAAATATCTTGGACTGTAGACACGTAGTCTATGAAAGTTTGGTTAGGTGATGGGGCTAATTTTGAGAACTGTAGTTGATAGCCTGCTGTGTCTAGTGAAAAATGTTGGAGTATTCTTTGTTTTAAATAGTCATAATCTTTCCTCATGTCTTGTGGAACTGTCTCTATCACTTTTAAGGGCTCTAATGCTAAATTTCTCATCAGAATAAATGTCCAGTCAACTTTTGCGACGTTATGGTAAGTCATCAAACACTCGAAGTTCTCTAAGTATGCGCTTATTTAATCTCCTGAACAAAAGGGCTTGACTAAGCCTTTATATTTGTTGTATTTTTGCTCCTCTTCCTTACTTCTACTTTTGTTTACTGAAATTTCTAAGTTGGAGTCAATTTCCATTTGTTTCAGTTTTATCTGTGTTTCTGCGTTTAATTGGGCTTGCTTGGTCGCAGCTTCGAGCCCCATTTGCATCTTCTTCTCTTGAGCCTGCAGTTGCATTTTCTTTTTTTCAGCTTCCATTTGCATCTTTTTCTCTTCTCTTTCCGTTGCTCTGTCTTCTCGTGCAATATTTTCTGAATGCGTCTTTTGTGCCCATTCTGAAAGTTTCTCGGCAGTATACCCTAACCTAATTCCTAATTCAATGTACTGTTCTAATGTTGACATCTTGTATTATAGTTAGTGTTCATTTTATTGAAATGAATTCCCTTTGATATTAGTCTGGGTGTACAAAAGTTGATTATCCCCCTTAATGTTTACATTCAAATTAGCACGAGCAGGATTGCTTGGTTATGAGATTAGCATATATATAAAAACCAATACAATGAAAAATGTTACATCAATGAAAAAGGCATGAGTATCGCTTAGGGATATAATGAGCATGAAATGGGACTCATCATATTTTTCCTGGTGTCTTGACTGTAGTCTTGTTTTGGTTCTGCTGTTTTCTCGCCACTGCTGGAGGAGAGGTTACATACACACGATATTTCGCGGAACAATCTGATGTTTAAATCAAAAAAAAATTAGTAACGGTCACTGTAATTGTCCAGTCATGTCAATGTCAAATATTATGAACATCATAATCGTTTCAATTACTTTTGTATAGGGACTAAAATAGCTCATTCACAGATAATACGATGATAGCTGCAAAGTTATAGACTTTCTCATGTACGAAAGTTGATATATTTTACTTGGCAAAACCAAGAGCTGTCTGGAAAGTAAAGCTTGTGCTTGCCAAAACCGGCTAGCCCCCAAATAGCCTGTCACCGTCCTGGATACCTAGGGGAATGAAAACCGGGCTCATACAGGCAACAAACTCCGTTCAGATACAATCGAACATCATTTATTTATATTATGTTACATTAAGCTGGCGAAGAAAGGTTTTCGCAGCCAGCAACCCTCGAATTGCATATCACTGGAGTTTACAATAAACCAATAATACATGATCAATACAACAACTCTATCAGCTATCTAACGTATGCATAAGACCCCTAAATACACTTGGGGTTTAAGCTATCAAGTCCCCCTTAAGGTAAACCCTGTTGCTTCTTCGATGTCCAGTCCGTGTCTGCCCTCCAACGTGTCTCGATCGGACACGGGCTGTAACTCTCCTTGAGTTTCTCGTGGAACAGGTCCTGGCACGCGGTCAGCGTGTCCACGGAGCTGTAGGCGAACTGACCTATGCTTCTCGAAGGCTCTGGATTGTTCGAGCATTCGAATGTGTCTCCCTTGTATTGGGGTTATGCCCCTTCTCTAATTCCCTTCTATCTTTATGTTTCTACCGACTCCATGTGAGACTCTGACAGGGGTCCCCCTCCCCCCGCTTCTATGGGTTAGTATATGGTAATTAGTTTGCACTAATTCTGTCATAGGATCACATGAAGTTGGTATTTGGTAGTTTCGTGGATGGGAACCTGGCCATATATATATTTGCACTATTAACTCATGTATTTCCCCGTACAACAATCCAGGGTGATTGCTGGAGAGTCCTTATCTCTTCCATATCCTTAAACATGCTTATCCGACCGAAGTTCCCTGACGCTTTTAGTTGTATTTGCAACCGCGCCCTTCTCAAGTATCCATTTGATACCCAGATATTAAACTCTGTGTTAGAGAGGTTTAACAAGACAAATTGTCTTGGCTTATTTAAGAACACTTGCAATTCTTGTCCTGAATGTGTATTTTGATACACTTTTACTTCCGTATGTTTTATAGTGCTGAATATATATATATATATATATATATATATATATATATATATATATATATATATATATATATATATATATATATATATATGTACTCTTGTTTTCTCCCAGGTAACTACTCATGTTCCTGTTTGCCTGTTAGTGTGTTTACTGCTTTGTTACTTGCTCTAATAAAATGTGTGTGATTTATTTGTTAGTGTTTAGTTTTATGAGTATGTTCTATCTAATGTCTGACGTGTGTGCTACCTGTGGGTATGTGGTGTGTAGTACATCTCTAAGTGTCACGAGCTGGAATATCCCTTGTCATGAATCTGTGTAACGCATGTACAGGGTATTCAAACAGTGATTCTTAGAGTGAACTTATTTTATCTAACACTAAACATGCATACACAATTTCAGACAAGTGTTACATTTTACACTCAAAACGCAGACAAATTAAAATAAATACTTTTTGCGTACAATTTGTCCGCTCAGTATATCGCTCTCTCATTTAATTCATTCACTCTCTGATTTGCACACCTTTCATTCAATATAATAATTTGTTAAAATATACAAATTAAGGTGAGGTAAATGTTTGTCGCCCTTAGAAAAAAAAAAAAAAAACTGGCGATATGCTATATTCAAAGCATCAAGTACTATTTGTTTTGGTGGTAAGAAAATGGTTTATAAATTAAATTGCAACAATTGTATTGGGAGAAAGTTTTAACTATGAATGAGAATGTTTGTGACATATTATAATAGAAAATGTATAATTTACATGTTCACATATTTAATGTATATAATAAAGCACAAATGTAATACATATTTAACTAATAACATTAAATTAATTAACTCCAACGACGATCCGTGTGTTGTCGTTCTTTCGTCCGTGTGTTGTTCCAATACTGTTACAGTTCGTAGGTAACATTTTGGTGTCACATTGTTGTGTTGTCTCTCATATGTCGGAATCGGTTAAGTATATCGCTGTTTGTATGTGCGCTGTTCTGTTACGTTAGTTTGCGAGTCAATTGAAATCACGTGTATGCACAGTTATTAATATTCGCATGGTAACTTTCAGTTCTTTGATTGATGAAATAATTTCACAAATGTTAATCTCCACAGTTCGGAATGTTTTTGATGTACTGCTAATTGCCACTGTGGCTCAATATAGTTAGCGGTTCTCACAGTTTCATTTCTATGATAGTTATAAGTAGAGTGTTAAATCAGTTGTCGACACTTCCAAATTAAAGTTCTACAGTAAGTGTAGCGGTACACTCTTTTATGCAACAGACTAACATATCACAGCTTATCATATGGCTACTAATTAATGTACATAGTGTTAATCTGCTGGTGCATTGGGTAATTGTGATAGTATGTCGGCAATTACATTATCCGTGCTTTATTTAATTACCAGCAGTGGCGCCTTACACGTCAAGACAACAACCTGGGAACCTAAGAGGAACTTAGATAAACGACTAACACACAAACCCAAACTTAATGTTTCCAATTTAGCTGTGGAAGACTTGGTTTCCGCCGTTTTCAAATTACGGCTGCCACTCAACTCAGGATTGGGTGTCTCACGTCTTCGTATTCCTGCATCAGACATCCTTCAATGGCGATCGCACTTGCATCTGTAGTTAATATAAATGGTAAATCTATGTTTGGTAATCTTACTATGGGTGTATTAGAAAAAATGAATTTCAATGTGCACATTGCATCCTCTAAACGGATACTCTTACAATTGCACATATTACATAATTGTATAGGTATCGATGTAAAATTAAGTCTCAATAATGTAAGAGGCATATAGGCATATATATTATTAGAAAGTTATGTGAAAAATTTTGCACCAACAGGAGTTAATGAACTGTAGCATGATTTTTCCTCTTTCAATTTGGCGCAAAGTTGATTGATATATGAATGAGATGGTAAATATGATGAAAAATTTGTTTGTTATTCGGATAGTGGTGAAAGATTCATTTTGGAAGGTAGGTAATGTTGTTTGAAGTTGCGTTAATAGCAAAAGTAGTGGTTTGTCTACGTTAATTCTACTGCTTGGTGAATGTGATTGTTTACTTGTGTTGGTTGAGGTGTGTGTTTCGAAGAAATTGCTGTATTTATATGGTAAATTGGTGGATGGTGAGTTAAAAATGGTAGTCTTTGTACTGATGGATTTAGATCCACCTCGTTTGGTGTTTTTGTTCATGCGATAAAGCAGTTTGTTTGTATGCAAACGTTTCTGACATTGATTTTGTGTGAAGTCACTTGTTTGTGTTTGTTTATTTGCATACTGTTTGCTTGCATGAATGTTGCATGATGATGTTATTTCTGTATCTGTATAACTTTCTGCAGCTTTATGTGTTGTTTCTGTATTCGTTTTATGTGTCCTTTGTCTTGTCACTATATTAGCGTATTGTGTCTGTTGTTGCACATTTACAGGCTCAATATTTTGTGGTTCGGTGACGTCCTCAGTTTGAGGTGTTAATTTGATGGTGTCATTGAAAGATTCAACCGACCCTGTGTTCTGCACCTCTGTGAATTCGTTTCGAATTCCGTCATCGGTTGTCTCCCTTGTGCTTTTGGCAGTTTGAGACATGCAAGTGTGTGCTTTAATTCTGGAACCACTGTTTGCTTTTTGGATACCGTTTTTCTGTTCCCATTCTCTGATTTCTTCTTCAGAGCAGGATCTTATGTTAGGAAGATTCCCAAGGATAATTTCCGCGACAGGATTTTCCAGTACTGCGCATAGCACTTGTCCTGATATAAAAGGTGTCCGCATTTCGGCAAGTGCTAGGGGGTATCTTTCGATGGTGCCTGCGAATGTGCGACATGTTACGTATTTGTGTGTGTGTAGTCTTTGTCATTACCTAATGTTCTTTTAATTCCACAAAGAGCCGCCCCGCTATCTCGTATTAGTGTACATTGTTTGTTATTGACAAAACCTGTTGCAAATTTTAACTTGCCTGTTGATGTTAAGGCTGCGTTGGCCATTTCGTTAGACAATGGGATTGTGCGGCCGCATAACAAAGTGGTATCAAGCTGAAATTTTCTGCAGGTGTTACATGTGTTATCAGTGATGGTGCTAATGATTTCTACTGCATTACCTAACTCATTTGCACTTTCATTCTGGATGTCGCATTCGTTCTGTTGTTCAGTTTCTTCATCCGACGATGTATCTATTAATGCGGCATTGGCCTGCTTCATCATCTTTCTCCCATCACAACGTGCTGAAAAATGCCCATAACTCGCGCAAAAATAACATTTAACTGCTCTTTGATATGCGTCCCTTTTGTTCTTTTGTTTTTCTACTATCATTTGGAGATGATGTGGATAATTCGGTGATTTGTCACACATCGCGTACTGTTCGTGTGTCAGATGACAATACTGACACAGAACTGGTTTTGTGAACTTAGAGCGTTGTTTGAACCTATTTCCATCTTGTTTTGAATATTTGGTGTTTGTAACCGCTGCTGTTTCATTTTGGCTCATATTTAACTGAAAAATATCGCGATTAGCTGTGAAATATGCGCTCCCCTTATTTTCTATTTCTTGGATAGTTTTACAATCCATTTGCCTTAAAAATTTAGAAAAAGGGGTTGGTATTGTGCTAATAATTTTATCAATTATAATTAGCTCCTTCAGTTTATCATGGCTGTTATTTGTTTTTGCTGAGGTTATCCATTTTGTACAAATATCTTGGACTGTAGACACGTAGTCTATGAAAGTTTGGTTAGGTGATGGGGCTAATTTTGAGAACTGTAGTTGATAGCCTGCTGTGTCTAGTGAAAAATGTTGGAGTATTCTTTGTTTTAAATAGTCATAATCTTTCCTCATGTCTTGTGGAACTGTCTCTATCACTTTTAAGGGCTCTAATGCTAAATTTCTCATCAGAATAAATGCCCAGTCAACTTTTGCGACGTTATGGTAAGTCATCAAACACTCGAAGTTCTCTAAGTATGCGCTTATTGAATCTCCTGAACAAAAGGGCTTGACTAAGCCTTTATATTTGTTGTATTTTTGCTCCTCTTCCTTACTTCTACTTTTGTTTACTGAAATTTCTAAGTTGGAGTCAATTTCCATTTGTTTCAGTTTTATCTGTGTTTCTGCGTTTAATTGGGCTTGCTTGGTCGCAGCTTCGAGCCCCATTTGCATCTTCTTCTCTTAAGCCTGCAGTTGCATTTTCTTTTTTTCAGCTTCCATTTGCATCTTTTTCTCTTCTCTTTCCGTTGCTCTGTCTTCTCGTGCAATATTTTCTGAATGCGTCTTTTGTGCCCATTCTGAAAGTTTCTCGGCAGTATACCCTAACCTAATTCCTAATTCAATGCACTGTTCTAATGTTGACATCTTGTATTATAGTTAGTGTTCATTTTATTGAAATGAATTCCCTTTGATATTAGTCTGGGTGTACAAAAGTTGATTATCCCCCTTAATGTTTACATTCAAATTAGCACGAGCAGGATTGCTTGGTTATGAGATTAGCATATATATATAAAAACCAATACAATGAAAAATGTTACATCAATGAAAAAGGCATGAGTATCGCTTAGGGATATAATGAGCATGAAATGGGACTCATCATATTTTTCCTGGTGTCTTGACTGTAGTCTTGTTTGGTTCTGCTGTTTTCTCGCCACTGCTGGAGGAGAGGTTACATACACACGATATTTCGCGGAACAATCTGATGTTGGGATCAAAAAAAAATTAGTAACGGTCACTGTAATTGTCCAGTCATGTCAATGTCAAATATTATGAACATCATAATCGTTTCAATTACTTTTGTATAGGGACTAAAATAGCTCATTCACAGATAATACGATGATAGCTGCAAAGTTATAGACTTTCTCATGTACGAAAGTTGATATATTTTACTTGGCAAAACCAAGAGCTGTCTGGAAAGTAAAGCTTGTGCTTGCCAAAACCGGCTAGCCCCCAAATAGCCTGTCACCGTCCTGGATACCTAGGGGAATGAAACCGGGCTCATACAGGCAACAAACTCCGTTCAGATACAATCGAACATCATTTATTTATATTATGTTACATTAAGCTGGCGAAGAAAGGTTTTCGCAGCCAGCAACCCTCGAATTGCATATCACTGGAGTTTACAATAAACCAATAATACATGATCAATACAACAACTCTATCAGCTATCTAACGTATGCATAAGACCCCTAAATACACTTGGGGTTTAAGCTATCAAGTCCCCCTTAAGGTAAACCCTGTTGCTTCTTCGATGTCCAGTCCGTGTCTGCCCTCCAACGTGTCTCGATCGGACACGGGCTGTAACTCTCCTTGAGTTTCTCGTGGAACAGGTCCTGGCACGCGGTCAGCGTGTCCACGGAGCTGTAGGCGAACTGACCTATGCTTCTCGAAGGCTCTGGATTGTTCGAGCATTCGAATGTGTCTCCCTTGTATTGGGGTTATGCCCCTTCTCTAATTCCCTTCTATCTTTATGTTTCTACCGACTCCATGTGAGACTCTGACACCAGGAAACATCCAGATGGGAAAATGACAGCCGATTCCATCAGAGATGAAATTGATGGTTAGTATGCGACTATTGTGTTGACATTCTGGTGGCGGCATTATGCACAGTGTATAATCTGTGCGGGCTGTTGTTTGTCAAGACTCCTGTCTTTTCCATTTGTCGCATTAGGCAGTGGGTTGAGTTTTGTATGATATTAATTGGCACATGAACGGAGCATAATGGGGACGACCCGTTGCTGTGAAGTTGGAACCGCGACTAACTAACTAACTAACTAAATATCCCCACCATTGTAGACCATGCACTGCGACAGCTTGCTAACAAATTATTATTTGCCGCCCCTAACAGACAAGCCCCAAATTCTGACAGAACGGGATAAAATATTTCTGGCGAGAGATAGAGAAAGCTGGGCTTTATCACGTTCTCCCTAACATGTGAAGACGGCAACGAAAACTGATCTGAGAAGAATATATATATATATATATATATATATATATATATATATATATATATATATATATATATATATATATATATATATATATATATATATATATATAACGGTACCTATAAACGTGTTAGTGATATGTGGAACAAGTGAGAAACAAATGGCACGAAAATGAAACTAATCTTTGCCAGCCGAGACAGCTCCAGTGACAGCAGCCACGCTCTTCAGATCCACCCCATCTCTATCTTCTTTGAGTCACTAAGGAAACATGCCCAAGTGAATGTCTGTGTAATAAACCGTCACACAAGGGTTACTGACACCTCCTCAACTATAATTCATCATATATATATATATATATATATATATATATATATATATATATATATATATATATATATATATATATATATATATATATATATATATATATGTGTGTGTGTGTGTGTGTGTGTGTGTGTGTGACTTGTCCAGATAATATTATTGAATGTTATGTTCCTGTTAGTACAGTTAGTGAATATTACCCAGTATGTAGTACATGGTCAAAAACTGGGTTCAAATCACTTAAAAATAAACATGTAAGTAACAAATTTACAAATTGGAAGGCATTCAACCAAGATTTATTTTTGCAAGACTTAAAAAATGCAGCGCTTGATTACGTTTACCAACTTCCTGACCCGGACAATGCATTAGCTTTCTGGACGAAGACAGTCAACAATGTGTTCGATAAACACGTGCCAGTCAAAGAAGTTTGAGTCAAAAATCAACAAAAATCTCCATGGATCACTACTGAAGTTCTGGAAATCATGAGAGAGCGAGATACAGCACACAAAAATAAAGACTTCTTCAATTACCGTAAACTAAGGAATAAAGTTAAATATGAAATTCGTAGGATTTAAAAAAAAATATCATTTTAATAACTTGATTGTAGATAATTCAAACAGTACAAATATATGGAAGGCTATTAAATTGCTAACCAATAAGAAATGCCTTTCAGAATCAGCAATACCAAATTCTATAACATGCGATGAATTCAGATGGTTCTTTCAATCAGAAATAGAGAGTCTAAAGTATTCAATACCAGACTCGTCATGTAATTTAAGTTCACTGGCATCATTCTGTGAGGAGAAGTGCACCAGAAATATTCCCGCTGAGATTCCCTTAATGTATGTTGCAGAAGTTTATAAATATCTCTCAAACCTCAAATCAACAAATTCACACGGCTTAGATGGTATCAGTAATAGATGGTTGTTTTTCTTCGTTGTGCTGCACCATCATTAGTGAGTCCTTAACGTTCATATATAACCTGTGTCTTGCCAAAAACTACTATACATCTGCATTTAAAATTGCTAAAGTGTATCCTTTACTTAAAAATGTCTCAATCGATAATAGCGTTTTGAGTAATTATAGATCTATCTCCTTACTATCGTCGCTATCAAAACCACTAGAAAAACACATTCATAAAATAACGTTACACCATTAATTAACAACAATCTAATAATTAACAGTCAATCTGGGTTTCGACCTAAATATTCTTGCCATAGTGCTGTTACAAAAATGACCGATAACTGGCACTTAAACATTAACAACGGTAGAATTTGTGGAGCGGTGTTTGTAGACTTTAAAAAAAGCTTTTGATATGGTAGATCATGATATTTTTATAAGAAAACTAAAACAAATGAAGACAAGCACCAATATGGTGAACATAATTACGTTATTTCTATCCGACAGACAACAAGTTGTATCCTTCAACAACTGTCTATCAAGACCCACACAGCTTAATATTGGTGTGACTCATGGGCTCAATACTAGGTCCACTGCTTTTTGCAGTTTATATTAATGATCTTCCTTTATATATTAATACAACTTGTGATCTATTTGCAGACGACTGTACTATATATACTAGTCAAGAAAACCTTAGTGAATTAGATAATTATTTACAAAAGGAACTTGATAATCTTACTGGATGGAGCAATGAAAACCGCATGCAAATTAACATCGACAAAACCAAATCCAGGCTAATAGCGACCAGACAAAAACTACAGACACTAGCCATAACTAGAGCACCTCTCGAACTCCGCATAGACACGTTACCTATAGTTAATGTGAATGAACATAAAACACTAGGTCTTTTAATTGACATCCATATGAGCTGGAGCTCTCATGTTCACTTTCTTACCAAGAAAATTGCGCAAATATTTTTTCAACTTGCTAAAATACAGCACTTCCTGGACGAAAGCACACAGAAAATGTTATATACATGCTATATCCAATAACATCTCTATTACTGTTCCACAGTTTGGGATGGTTGCCCTAAATCTAATTTAAAACGACTTTGTTCTCTACAAAACCGCGCTATACGTCTAGTTTCTGGCATAAAGCTCGTTGACGGTAATAATTTATACAGTCATCTAAGACTTCTAACACTTCGAAAGCGCTTCCTTTTTTAAAAAGCCAAATTAGTGAATACAATTATATCTCAAAATACCCCAGAGTATCTTCTACCGTTGATTCAATCTAAAAGATTCAAGCATCATAACACTGTACAAGAACAAGGGCGATCGGAGCGACTGCAACAACTATAGGGGTATCTCACTTCTGTGTATTGTTGGAAAAGTATTTGCCAGAATTGTTCTGCGCAGACTTCAAGTCCTAGGAGATCAAGTCTACCCCGAATCACAGTGTGGCTTTCGACAGAACCGGTCTACCACTGATATGATATTCTCATTGCGACAAATGCAAGAAAAATGCCGTGAACAGAATCAACCACTGTTTATTGCCTTCATCGACCTCACAAAGGCATTTGATTTGGTCAGTCGTGAGGGTCTGTTCAAGGCACTAAAGAAGATTGGCTGCCCACCAACTCTTCTGTCCATTGTGGAATCGTTCCACACAGGCATGAAGGGTATAATCAAGTTTGATGGTGCAACTTCTGAAGAATTTGAAATCAAGAGTGGAGTTAAGCAAGGTTGTGTACTAGCTCCCACCCTCTTTGGAATATACTTTTCACTTCTACTGAAATATGCATTTCGTGATCAGGATGGTGGTATATACATTCACTCACGCTCAGATGGCGGCCTCTACAATGCTCAGAGATTGAAGGCTAAGACCAAAATTAGGAGGGTACTGATCAGAGAGTTGCTTTTTGCAGATGATGCTGCAGTTACGACCCACTCTGAGGAAGAATTGCAATGTCTACTATCTGCATTCTCCAATGCTTGTTCTGAATTTGGTTTAACAATTAGCAAAAAGAAGACACAGATTATGTCACAAGGTGCACATGAGGTACCATCAATCTTTATTGACGACGCCGAACTAGAGATAGTAGACCATTTTACATATCTAGGATCAGTGGTAAATAGCAAATTATCCCTAGATCAGGAAATCAACATCCGGATTGGTAAGGCAGCAACAACAATGAACAGGTTAAGAAAAAGAGTCTGGGAGAACAGGAAGCTTACTGCCAAAACAAAAGTCCTTGTCTATCAAGCCTGTGTCCTTAGTACTCTTCTCTATGGCAGTGAAACCTGGACAACTTACTCACACCAAGAGAACAATTTAAACAGCTTTCATATGCGGTGTTTGCGAAGAATTCTTGGTATTAAGTGGCAAGACAAAATCACAAATACTGAAGTATTGGAAAGATCAGGTTGTGTGACAGTTTATTCCATGCTCAGTCTTCGTAGACTTAGATGGATAGGACATCTTAGGAGGATGGATGATGGTAGAATACCAAAGGATATCTTTTTTGGTGAATTACAGATGGGTAAGAGATCTCAGGGTCGGCCTCTACTACGATACAAAGATGTGTGTAAGCGGGACATGATTGATACAGGCATTGATAATGCACATTGGGAGCAAGTCGCCGCTGAACGTGTTGCATGGAGGGCAAATATCAGAAATGGAATAAAGTCAAAGGAGAAAATTATTGCAGAAAAGTCACACACCAAGCGTTTGAGACGTAAGATGGTGCATGATGGTGGAAATGACCACGTGTTCACATGCACCCACTGTGAACGGACATTTACAGCGCAAATTGGCCTTATCAGTCACACTCGCTACCGCCATAGTTAAAAGTTATTATGCCTTTTTAAAGCACAAACTATCGTCTGTCAAGACGGCAAGGTGCCAATGGAATGGAATGATTCAATCTAATGCAACGAACAGCAAGCGCCTAAATTTGTTACATGTCCCAAAGCCTAGATTGGACCTATACAAAACATGTTTCGCCTGTTCTGGTGCTCACGTATGGAATGATCTTCCTCCAGATCTGAAAACGCCAATGAGTCCCTACACATTTAACCGAAAACTCTATCAATCATTAATCCATACGGACTATATGCAATCATAATTCATTTGCTGGTTTAATTGTTCATTATAATTGTTTAACTATAACTGTTCACTATATATGTGTGTGAGTGTGGGAGAGAAAGAGAGAGAGAGAGAGAGAGAGAGAGAGAGAGAGAGAGAGAGAGAGAGGAGAGAGAGAGAGACAGAGAGAGAGAAAGAAAGTGGGTGTCAGAGAGAGTAAGAGAGTGAATGTGTGTGGGCCCACGTGCATGCGTTTGTGTGGAGACAGTGATTGAGCGAGAAATGGTGAAGGAATGTGTCAGTGCATGCATGCGTACGTGTAGGTGTGAGAGTGAGGGAGGGAGTGTGTGCGTGTGTGCGTTCATGCGTATGTGATTGAGAGAGGAATATGTATGTGAAGGATTGTGTGAGAGAGAATGAGTAAGTGTGTGAATGAGTGAGGAGTGAATGAGTGAGAGAGTGAGTGTGTGTGTGAGTGAGTGAATGAGTGTTAGTGTGTGTGTGTGTGTGTGTGAGTGTGTGTGTGTGCGAGTGAGAGAGAGAGAGAGTAAATGATTGAGTGCGCTAGGGTAAGAGAGAGTAAGTGAAACATTGAGCGATATCAGGAGGGTGTGTGTCTGTCTGTTTATGAGAGAGAGAGAGAGAGAGAGAGAGAGAGAGAGAGAGAGAGAGAGAGAGAGAGAGAGAGAGAGAGAGAGAGAGTTAGAGATAAAGTGAATGAAGTCGGAGTTAGTGAATGAATGCGGGAAATAGTGAGAGAGAGAGAGAGAGAGAGAGAGAGAGAGAGAGAGAGAGAGAGAGAGAGAGAGAGAGAGAGAGAGCGAGAGAGTGAGAGAGTGATAGAGTGGATGTGTTAGTGTGTGTGCGTGCGCTCGCGCATGCGTGTGAGTGTGTGTATATGAAAGAATACAGAGAGAGAGAGAGAGAAAGTTGAGCAGACGCATGTCATGTAACACGCATGTCATGTAACACGCATGTCATGTAACACGCGAATCCATATGTTTATGTATTCTCATCTGTCATATTATCAGTTGAATACCATTTGATTTTATCATGCACTAGCTGACCCGGCCCGGCTTCGCCCAGGCCCTGGAGGGGATCTATCTATCAGTCTGTCTGTCTGCTTGTTTGTCTGTCTGTCTGGCTGACCCGGCCCGGCTTCACCCAGTCCCTGGTGGGGAGCATCTCATTTAATTCATATAAGTAGTCATATAAGCTCTCCCGTTCCCGACTATCTGTCTGTCTGTCTATCTTTCTGTCTGTCCCGGCCCTGCTTCACCCAGTCCCTGGTGGGGAGCATCTAATTTAATTCATATAAGTAGTCATATAAGCTCTCCCGTTCCCGACTGTCTGTCTGTCTATCTGTCTGACCGGCGAGGTTTCGCCCAGCTCTTGGCGCACAGTAACTTAAAAGAATGTCCTTCCACACACCATTCAATGAAAACTGTAGAAAAAGATGGGTTACAATGTTATGCATTATGCATTATTTTTATGAAAACTTTGAAAATGCCTTAAAGATTATATCATTATTTATTATAACTCATATGCCTGAAAATAATTATAGACAAAGAGTTTAACAATAGTGCAAGTAAGTCCAACAATATGACTATAAAGTATATAGAAATGTTATTAAAAGTTATGCCCCTTGAAATAACTTTTCTAGAGTGAAGTCCCCCTGCTATATAGACATTATATAATGAAAATGGAAAAGTAAATGTTATTAAATAAGTCGAAGATTTTACATTAAGAAATTATTATAGTCGGTTGCAAATGAATGAAAGGAAGACGTGTAGAAAATTTCATCTCAATCGGATGTACCGTTATCGAACGCATCCAATACATAAATCCCCACACACAAACAAACAAACATACACTCTGTTTTATAGATAATATAAACTTGTGTGCATTACTGTAGTTTGAGTGAGAGATTCAGTGAGTGTGAATAAGAGACGGAATGAGTGAGCGTGAGAGTGAATGTGTGTGTGAGGGTGTGTGTGTGTGTGTGTGTGTGTGTGTGTGTGTGTGTGCCTGTCTCTGTGTGTATTTCTGTGTGTGGGAGCATCACTATTTTACGTCACACACTGTATATGTACACATTTATCTCCATGTTTAAAATTTTTATGAGACTGCGCACGACAATTGTCAGTGTATGTGTGTGAGTAAAGTGTGGGAGTTTGTTCATACTAGTTTATATGCTCACGTGAGGCATTATGTATGAGTCTAGATGTGAGGATGTGTGAGTATGTGTGTGTGGAGGATTGTGTGAGTGTGGAGATGTGTGTGGGGGATGTGTGGGTGGGGGTATGCGTTTGGATGGGTTGGGGTGTGCTGGTGTTTGTGGGTAGTGAGATTTGTAAGTGTTGGTGGGATATGTGGATGGATGTGTGGGAGTAAAAGTAGGGGTGTAAGAATGGGTATGGGGGATGTGTGTATGGGTGGACGATGTGTGTATTGGACGGGTGCGGGGAATGGGTGTTTGGGTGGGGTATATGTGTGAGTGGGTCAGGATGTGTGGATGGTTTGGGAGAAGTATGTATAGGTTGCGGGGTTGTTTTAATCACTTATAGATCAGTGTTCCCATTCTTTAAATGTTAGCGCTCAAGCTCTTTTTGGGGAGTACATTTCATATCATGATCGGTAGTAATTAGATCACGTTTGCATCAGAACAAAGTATGGTGTAAAATTCTATAACATGTCAGCACAAGAAATGACAGAAGTGGCTTGGTGAAGATTTTGGAACAACATGTGTGCCATAGACTTACTGATTCTGGGTACGTAGTATCCCAGTCGCTCCTTGTGGACTTTACTACACTTGGGCTGAAACGTGTATCAACATCTTTTAAGAACTACAAATAACGTTTCTTGTTGCTATTTTGTTTTATTGTTATATACCGGTTGATGGTTGCCATGTGCCATTCTGATAACCGTCTCTGCTGGCGGCCCTGGAATGATGAGGTGCAGAAGCTACATTTTGATCTTAGCCAAAAAGCCCAAACAATACTTTTATTAATAAAAGTTACACTATTTCATGGCACAAACGTATGTGCCAGCCAAAAATTATTGGAAAACCAACGCGGGGCTTAATAAATGAACCGAATCTTGAAAATAATATATATGATAATAGAAAAGAAAATCTGGCTGTTATATATTTTCCATTAAGTAAAACAACTTACATGTTGAATCTAAACTTACTTGGGATTGATATTTAATTTACACTTTTTCACTTTAAAATCATATGTGCAATAGTTATAATGTAACAAATGTTTAGTTTTGTCATATATCTCTCATGCAACATGCAACAAACTGTATACACCAATAAAATGGTACTTGTTTCCCCTGCTGTTTAATCTACGATTTGTTTCCCTTGATTAAACATGTTTACTTTCCAGATGGTCCTTTATATTCAAAATGCATATTCGTAGTTTACCGTGCATTACAGCGATCAACACGAGATTCCGTTTGTATAATGTTACGCAGAAACAGATGTGCTCAAATCTCCGACAAACCTAGTTGTCATCAAATGTGTTCGGTCTCTCCTAACAGATGTAGAAGGAAGTGAACGCTGAGTGTTGGTGTTGCCAGCGAATGGGAACCTTCCTCTTCTGTGATCATCGTAGCCAGTTAAAATACTCGATTCCTCATTCAAACAACAGTGATCGAGAACATGCTTCAATAGATATGTTAACTTGCACACTGTTTAAGGTATTACCTCAAATTATGTTCATTTGACCGGATGTCGTCGGTCCACTCAGTCCACAGTGGTTACCGAGCAAGGTGACAGTAATGAACGAACCAAATAAGGGATATAACAAGACTGTGATTTGTCACCAAGTGCTGGTATTAGAAAGAAGATTATGGAAATCATGTTAAATGCTTTTTTGTTTTTGTTTTCGACTGAGAGTTATTGCAGTTGAACACCTCACATGGCTGGTTGTCTTTGTTAGGATCAAACTTATCTGCAGCGTTAAAGCAAACATCAGAGACTGTTGTAATCAACTGTGTATTAAAGACGAACATTGATACCAGTTGTTTCTTCGTATCATTAAAAACTCTACGACCGTATTTGATATAATTATCAGGTACATGTATATATGCCAGCCAAACATATAATAACACAGTAATTTGCATCGCTGCAAGTAAACGGATATTGCACTTGGTGTACTACCCCAGAGGTGGGAAAGCCTTGTAATGGCCTTTGTAATGTAATGCTTAAATGCGAATTTATCGATTTTAATATAGAACAATATGTATCGACATGTAAAACTATAAAAAGGATGATTTCATGAAAAACATATATTTCTTCGGTTAATAAAATGATTTATTATGCAAGAAAGTATTAAATGTAAAAACTGTTTTGCTGCTATAAATTGTTTTCATATTTACAATTTTCAAATTAATGTATTTATTGTAGTAGTTTTGATATAATTCTGAACTGTATTCTGAGTTTATTCCTTGTTTTCCAAATATTTTATTTTCACGCACAGTCTGAAGTAGGTTTCGTTTCAATTCCTTGTTTTGTAAAATTCTAACTGTTAGAATTTGATTAAACGAAAGAGTGTCACTAAAAAAAATCACATATGGTTGAATATGATTGCATTTTAATGATGAATTGACAACTAAGTACTGTGTTATTAAAGTTAGTAGAAAATCAGTATCCTTGCTGTGTCGAGAGTCAGTAGCTGTCTTCAAGGAGTACAATTTAAAAGGACATTATAAAACAAAACATTCCGATGTCGGATACAATTTAACATCCGAAGAGAGGGAAACGAAATGCCTGGAGTTGGTAAACAGTTTGGAGTAACAGCAAACTGTTTTCACTAAAAAGTCCTCAATTCAAGATGCTGCAACAGAAACGAGTCTTGTGCATTCACACATAATTGTAAAACAGAACAAGCCATTTTCTAATGGCGAGTTCATCAAGGAATGTTTGCTAGATGCATCAAACATTATGTGTCCAAAAAAACAAACAAACAAACAAACAAACAAACAAACAAACAACTTTGACAACATTACTTTATCAAAGAGAACTGTGGTCAGACGTGTTGGCAAGATAACTGACAATTGTATGCATAAACTTCCAGATCCAAGTAAACATGTTTTGTGGTAGTCTCTTGCATTGCATGAGAATACCGTTGTGCATGAAACTGCCCCTTTATTGATATGTATACGTGGAATAAACACGTCTTTCATACTCTCTGAAGAATTACTAAGTGTTGAGTCACTCAAAGACACAACCAGAGGTCATGATATATTCAATGCTGTTACTAACTGTATTGAAAGAACTGGGTTTGTTTGGAACCAGATGGCATGTGCTACAACTGATGGAGCTCGTGCATTGACAGAAGAAAATGTAGGTCTGGTCATCATCATCATCATCATCTTCCACTTCTGCCGTCAAGCGTCGTGGGGAGGAATAATTTGCGTTCCAGCGCCCGGTGGGCGGCACTGGATAGTGTCATTCCGTGTGGTTGTACAATGTCTCTGATGTCGTCAATCCATTTTCTTCTTGGACGTCTTCGTGGTCTCGTCGCAGATGATCTTTGATGTAAGGCCAGTGATGGTAGTTGCTGATGTTGCATTCTAACAACATGGCCAAACCACTTGATCTTCTGTCTTTCAATAAATGTGGCACAAGGTGTTGATCCCACAGTCTGTCTGATAGTAACATTTCTTACTCGGTCTCGGATTGTTAAGTTGGCAGCTCTCCTCAGGCATCTCATTTCGCAGGTGTTGATTTTGCGAAGGTGTAATTTGGATAAAGTCCAGGTTTGAGATTGGTAGCATAGGGTTGGTGTGAATATGCTGTTTATTATCTGTCGTTTTGCGGACATGGGTATGTTTGGATGTTTCAGTAAGGGTGACAGTTGATATGTAAGTGCACTAGCTTTTTGACATCTGATTTCAATTTCTCTGTCCAATCTGCCATCTTCTGTGATCATACTTCCAAGGTATTTGAATTCTTTAACTTGTTTCAGAGGTGTGTTATTTATCTGTATACTTAGTGGGCCTGGCGATCTGCTAACTTGCATTACTTCGGTTTTGGCTGTGTTTATACTCATATTGTATCTGCTGCAGGTTGAACTCAGATTAGTAATATGATTTTGTAGTCTGCCCTCGTCGCTGTAAAACAGGCACTGATCATCTGCAAATAGAAGTTCATTTATTCCCTGTGGGTCAGTTGTTTCATCTGGAGTAAAGAGTTCTAAATTTTCTGAATCTGGTCTGTCGAGACTTGCTTCTTTGGAAATTCTGTCCATGTAGATATTGAATAGCAGGGGAGAGAGCACACATCCCCGCCTCACTCCTGTATTGACTGTGAACATATCTGATATACCTTCCTGTGTTCTTACTGCACTTTGGCTCGAGTGGTACATGGCTATGATGTTTTCTAGCAGTTGGCCTTCTATCCCATAGTCTTCAAGGATGGTCCATAATTTGTATCTGTCTACTCTATCAAAAGCCTTTTCCTGATCTACAAACACAATATTCTGCTGGTCACTATATTCAATAGTTTTTTCACAAATTTGTCTAAGTGTAAATAATGCATCAGTGCAACCTTTACCTTTCCGAAAACCGAATTGTGCTTTGCTTAACTGTTGTTCAACTATTGGTCTAGCTCTTTGTTCCAAAAGTTTTGCATACATTTTCCCTATATGGCTCAGGAGTGATATACCTCTGTATGTTTCGCACTCTCTCATATTGCCTTTCTTTTTCCATATTGGTAATATTATTGCCTGTTGCCAATCATCTGGGACTTTTCTTTCTTCCCATGCTATATTAAAAAGTCTTGTTAGCCATTTAACTCCTGTTTCCCCACAGGCCTGAATAGCTTCTGTGGTTATTCCATCTGGACCTGGTGATTTGTTTTTAGGACTTTTCTGTATAACTGCTTTGACTTCTGCAGGTATGAAATTTGGTTCTTGCTGTCCCTGGCGTTTAGGCACAAAAGTGAGGTTTCCTATGTTATCTGTGGGGTTAAGTAGTTCTTGAAAGTATTCTGCCCACCTTGCTAGTCTTTGTTGTGGATTAAATATTGGCATACCTCTTTTGCTGTTTATGATGGTGGTTGGGTTGTAACATGCATCTCTGTTTCTAATTGTGGTGACACGTTTATAAAATTCTCTTGGGCAGTCTTTGCTAAGGGTCGCCATCTGTTCACCGTATATTCTCCAGGATTCATCTTTAGATGCTCTAATTGTTCGTTTGGCATTACGTCGTGCTATTCTATAAGTAATATAGTCCTGTTCAGATTTAGTTGTGATCCACTTTTTGAATGCTACCTTCTTTTTGAATATGCTATCTTTAACTTCGTTGTTCCACCAGGCTGTTCTGAATCTTTTGTCCTGCCCTACTTTCTTTGTTCCACATTTATTTTTCAGTGTGTCGAGCATGGCAGCCTTGAAACATGTCCATTCCTTATCTACGCTTGAGTGGTCATCAGGGATGTTCTTATGTAGGTTTTGGATTTCTTGATTGAAGTCGTCTTTAACCGTATTTTCCTGCAGCCTCCTATAATTGATGACATGTGTTGTTACCTTTTTGTTTCTTATTTTCCTGTGTGGTGAAATCTTCTTTATTATGACTGTCTTGTGATCAGTATCAACATCTGTATTTGGGAGTGCTCTTGAATCTAATAGTAGCCTTCTGTCTGATTTCCTAATTAGAATAAAGTCAATTTGGGATGCTTGGTTTATGTCATTCCATTTATACCAGGTTTTGGTGTGGCTACGACGATGTTCAAAAAAAATATTTGTTATTATTAGTCCATGTTCCGAACATATGTTGAGTAGATGTTGACCATTGCTGTTACAATCAGTCTCTGTGTCGCTGAATGTAGGTCTGGTAAAAAGGATAAATTATACTATATAATATACCATACATTATTACCACTTCACTGTGTGATCCATCAAGAATGGCTGTGTACAACTGTTTCGAATATCAGGCATGTTATTTACCCGGTTGTCAGTGTCATCAACCTCATCAAATCAAGAGGACTCAATCACAGACAATTCAAGGCATCACTTGACGATTTGGAAACGTAACATTCCGATGTCCTGTACCACACCAGTTTTCGATGGCTGAGTCTCGGCAAGGTGTTGAGGCGAGTGTGAGACCTTAGGAAAGAAATAGTGATGTTTTTAGAGATGAAAATCATTGCATGTGACGTTAATACTAACATTGTCAATAAAGAGTGGAAGTTAGACTTTATGTTTGATATTGAATCATGGAAAAGTTAAATGAACTGAATGTCAAACTTCAGGGCAATGGTGTGTTTGCAGATGAATTGTATGTTCATATAAAATCATTTCAGTCAAAACTCTTGTTGTTATTGTTGTTTGTCCATCAAGAATGATAATGACCAATGGATAAACGACCATATGGAGCCGTGAGTTCTATGATGGCTGATAAGGCCTATTTTGGCTCGAAATGTTCTTTGACAATGTGGACAAAGAATGCTTGGTGGTCACCTTCCCCTGTGCTGTGGAGTCAAGGCACAGAGGAGTAGGTTAAGAGCTATTGACCAAACACCCCGGACACTCAACATACTACAATGGAATGCAGAAGGAGTTTATAACAAGAAAGCCTCCCTAACACAGCGTCTTCATAAAGATAGAATAGATGAGGCATGCATTCAAGAGACACACCTCAACGCCAATCGCACATTTTCAGTCGAGGGATATCAGGCCACACGTTTCGACCGCGAAGGACACAAAGGAGGAGTTGTAATACTTACACGAAATACAATACCTTGCAGCGAAGTATCTGTGATCTCTGACAACCAAACGGAAATTATAGGTGTTGATATAATGATAAAGGACGTGAAAATAAGAATTTACAATCTGTATAGCCCGGCAGATAAGGATCTTACACTCTCAAACATGGAAATAACTGACACTAATTACATTGTTGTCGGAGACTTTAATAGCCGTTCAGAAAGATGGGGATACCCAGATACTGACAAAAGAGGAGATGAAGTGGAGGACTGGGAAATAGACTCAAATCTCCATCTACTCAACAAAGCGGATGACACACCAAGCTTCTACTCCAGAAGATGGATTACCACTTCTACTCCAGACTTAGCTTTCTGCACAGGAGACATCCTCCACAAAATCGATCGCCATGTGCTTGTCCAATTAGCCGGTAGTGACCACAGACCAATCAAGCTTGTAATAAATATGGAGTATGTTCCACAGGAGCAAAAGCCTTTGCACCGTTGGAATTACAAACGAGCAGATTGGGACAGATTTGCCATACTAACAGACAAATATTGTGAAAACATAAATACACGATATGGTAACATGAAGCAAATGGTGGAAAGTCTAAACAGAGCAATAATACAGGCGGCCACTGAGTCTATTCCAAGAGGAGCGAGGAAAAATTACAAACCATACTGGACTGAAGAACTACAAATTTTGGAGGACAAATTTGAAGATGCTAGGAAGACCGCAGAGAGAGAACAAACAACTGAAGCGAACATCTCTCTCAAAGCCATCTCAGGAAAATATAAAAGAACAGTAAATCAAACAACAAGAGATTGTTGGAGGAAAAAAACAGAAAACCTGAATTTTGACAGGGATGGAAACAAACTATGGAAACTAGTGAAAGCCATGAACAATGAAGGACCTAGAAACAAACAAATAACAATTAAACAAGGAAATGCCTTTCTTACAGGAAAAAAGGCTGCAAATGCACTAATGGAACACTATGCCAGTGGAAACCACATTGATATTACAGCCGAACAGAAGAAAGCAATCAAAGATAAACAGATACATCATAGATATACAGAGACAGCAGCAGAATATATGATGGTAAATCTAACAATGGAAGAATTGGAACAGGCAATGAATACCCTAAAAAAGAAGACATCACCAGGAAAGGATGGAATCACAAATGAAATGCTAATAGGACTAGGCACTAAGGCAAAAAAGAAACTACTAGCAGTCCTAAATTACAGCTGGAAGAGGGGAATAGTCCCACAGGCATGGAAGGAAGCTATACTAATACCAGTCCCAAAGAAAGGAAAAGACCTGGAAGAACCAAATGGCTATCGACCTATCAGTCTTCTTAGCTGTGTAGGAAAATTAATGGAACGCATTATCAATGGCAGGCTAACATGGCATCTGGAAGAAAACCAACTCTTAACACCTCACCAAGCAGGATTCAGAAAGTACAGATCCACTGAAGATCAAATAACCTATATAGCTCAGGAAATAGAGGATGTCTTCCAAGAGATAAAGCACACACTAGCGGTCTGGATAGATTTAGAAAAAGCATTTGATAAAGTATGGAAGGAAGGACTGAAAGTAAAACTGCAAAAAATGCATGTTTGTGGGAAAATGTACAAATGGATCAGCCACTACCTTGAGAACAGAACTGCCAGGACAAAAGTACAAGGACAAACCAGCAAAATGATGCTATTGGAGCAAGGTGTCCCCCAAGGAGGAGTTCTGTCACCAACATTATTCCTAGCATATATAAACGACATCACGGAAAATTTTCCAGCCAGAGTACACACACCATCCTTTGCAGATGACCTAGCCATATGGACATCTGAAGAATATATTAGTACAGCTAACAGCAGAATACAGCAAGCCCTATTAGCGCTAGAGGACTGGTCAAAATCATGGCTACTGAAGATAAGTGATGAGAAAACAACATGCACAGTGTTCTCCCTCTCAACTAAAACTCAGCAACCTAAGCTGGTATTGAATGGAAAAATATTGCGCCATGAAGAAAATCCAAACTATCTAGGAGTCACCTTTGATCGTCGCCTGACATGGAAGACACAGGTTGAGAAAAATCGAACAAGAGCAAGGCAAAGAATGACAATCATGAAAAAGCTTGCTGGTACAACGTGGGGAGCAGATGAGAAAGTTCTCAAGAAGTTATATACTGGACGGGTGAGGCCAGTATTGGAATATGGCATTGCAGCTTGGGCAACAGCAGCTAAGTCAAACTTTAACAAAATAAGTAGAGTCCAAAATCAAGGAATGCGAATCATAACTGGAAGCTTGAAGACAACGCCTATTAATGAATTAGAAAAGATCACTTGTTTACAACCAATGCAGGATAGAAGAGATAGCAGAGCCCAGCAACAAGCTGAAAAATTTAGAAGATTGACAGACCACCCTATGTATAAAAGGTTTAGTGGTTTTGGAAAGGGAAGACTGAAGCGTAGCAACTTTGTAGAAACTGCAAAACGAAAGATTAGGGCAGATCCCATACTTAACATATCAACAGTCAAACCCATTTACAATGCAGACAAGTTCCCAGCTTGGAGACAGCAGCAACTGCCTGAGATGATAGAAAACATTCCTGGTATTGAGAGAAAGAACACTCAGCATGAAACCGAAAGAAGAGAAATAACCCTAAACTACATAAAAGAACATTACCCAAGCAGCAATTGGACCCATGCATATACAGATGGATCAGCCAAACATTCAGTAGAGAATGGAGAAGGAGGAATTCTCCTAAATTTAAAAAAAAAGAGTGAAAAAAACACATTCAGTGGCAACTGGAAAATTTTCA